>PVJN01017744.1:24837-40187 GCA_004026805.1 Lasiurus borealis
CTCTTCTTCACTTAACTTCTTAGCGTCAAACAGTATTTATTACCCTGCCATGGGCGAGCGAGATAAAACAAAAAAGAAATTACTTCCAGGGCAAGAGGTGATGACCCCCTCACAGAAACGGCTGATACCTGTATCTTTTTAAGAAACACACAGAGGCAGATACTGATCTGTACAGTATCCAAATATTTGCTCCTCTAAAATGATTACTTAATGAATGTTTATGGAAACGTGTGACAGCCTCTTTTGTGTTTTGTAGGTGCATAGTTTCATTTATCTTTTCCCACTTGAATATTATTTGCAGACACTAACAAAAATAACTCTGGAGTTCCAGTTTCGACCCACTTTCTTCCCACTAAGAGAGACGTTGGGATGTCTCTCATTGCAAAGGATTTCTGCCTTTTTGAGTCTTGTAGTGGGCATGTCTAATCATTAGAATGGAACCGGGTTATCTATCCATTTGATGTGGAACTAACTGATTTATTTCCAGCGTACATCTTGATTTATTTTGATCAATTTTCAAATTTCT
Source organism: Lasiurus borealis (assembly GCA_004026805.1). Classification (NCBI taxonomy): domain Eukaryota; kingdom Metazoa; phylum Chordata; class Mammalia; order Chiroptera; family Vespertilionidae; genus Lasiurus; species Lasiurus borealis. The sequence continues at coordinate 25,364 of PVJN01017744.1, forward strand.
GAAACTTTCAAAAATTGAAGACCGAGGACCATTAAGGAGACTACATAAGAGAGTTGGGTAGTAATTCTACATAAAATCAGCATCTTTGCAGGAAGTTACCATCTGTATACATTGCTTTTCTGTCATTAATTAAGGTGGACAGGACATGGTGAACCAGCAAAAATTGCTTCCAGGGAACCGGGCTATGCCAATCTAACTATTAGGTACAGTCGATAATGACATATAATTTATATGATCCCTTTTTTTATCAAATGGGAAAGCTTTTGTTAAAAAAAATGATAGTGCGGCTCTTCCTCAAGCTGCTCCTTTTAACAGATGTCAAAACGAAAGGGGGAGATCAAGTACTAATGAGCATAATTGATACAAAATATGCCAAATGGAGCTGGATGGTGTGATTAAAAACAGACATTTCGAAGATCAGTAGTAAACAAAGGATGTCTGAAAGGTGCTTTTATTTTTAACTCAAGGACAAAATTATAAAAATAAAACATCATCAAGTATTTTCATTTTTATGCACAAGACTTGGAGAGATGAATATTTATGTTAAAGATGATGCATATCCAATATTAATTAATTAATATTAATGTGTAATAAAATAGACATATCTTAGAGTATTTCTTTTTTTACCTCTACTTGAAGCGCTGAAACACTCAGGATCCTTCAGTGCTTACGGATCGTCATAATACAAATCTATTTTTTACTCTACTTGGTTATAGATGTAGATGATATAGGGATTTCAGTTGGGTGCCCAATCAATGCAAGAGCTGATTTACTATTTATTTGTCCTTTCCCATGTAAGTGGAATGCAGAATATGAGAGTACCACCACCAGGTTTTAGTTTATCTTTCTCATTCAAGTTCAGGCCAAAGAGCATTCACTGCATATTGTTCAGAGACGTTAATTCTTGATTATGTTTCTAAATCAGTAGGCTTTGGAAGCCAAATTCCAATAGACACATGGAAATAAGTACCCCATAAAATTTACTCTCTTAAACACTTGTGAAGTGTAAAGTAGAGCAGTGTTAGCTAGAAACTAGACCACTTTCTTAAACTATATCCTATCTAATGCATTGCTATGTACAAATCTCTAGAAATTTTTCATCCTGCCAAACTGGAACTCTATATTCATTGAGCAACTTCTCTTTTCCCTTTTTCCACTGGACCCGGCAACCACCATTCTACTTCCTGTTTCTAAGAGGGTTTGGCTATTTTAGATACCTCATGTAAATGAAATGGTGCAGTGTTTGTCTTCTTCTGACTTGCTTATTTTACTTAGCATAACATCCCCAAGGTTCATCCACATTTTCACAAATGCAAAATTTCTTTTCTAAGGCTAAATAATATATATATTAATAATACATCATTAATAATATATATTAATAATATATATTTATATACTTATATATATTTATATGTATTTATATATATATATAAAACACATTTTCTTTATCCATTTATCTGTTTATGGACATTTAGACTGCTTCTCTTTCTTGACTATTGTGTATAAAGCTGCAGTGAAACGAATGTGCAGGTATTGCTTTGTTTCCCAGACATATAGATCAATGGAATAGAATAGAGAGCCCAGAAATAGAGAACCCATGCCTTTATAGTCAATTAATAGAGCAGTGGGTTGGGGGAAGATACAATGGGGTAAAGATAGTCTGTTCAATAAATGGTGTTGGGAATATTGGAAAGATACGTGCAAAAAATGAAACTAGACCACTTTCTTAAACCATATCCTAGCTAATAAAAGTAATATGCAAATTGCCCAAACCTCTACTATACCCACCAGCCATGCCCACCAGCCAATCGGGAGTGAGTATGCAAATTAACCCAACCAAGATTGCTATGTCCACAGAGAGAGCAGGAGGGAGGCTTGGGTTGCCCCGGCAATGGAGGAAGCCAAGCTTTCCACACATCCTGGCTGGCCCAGGCCTTCGCTTAAGGCTACAAAGTTTCAATTATAGAAGATAAATAAATTCCAACAGAAATGGCTGCCACCATGGAGTGAGCAGAAGGTTTAGCTTCACTCCAGGCTACAAAATTTCAATTGTAGAAGATAAATAAATCTCAGATACCATGGCCTCCGTTTGGGTGGCTGGGGAGGCATGTCTGGCCTGCAAACCACCACAGGCCCCTCACCCAGGCTGCCCCCTGCCCCAAGGAAACCCCCACCTTGATCTGGGACACCCTTCAGGGCAAACCAGCTAGCCCCCACCTGTGCACCAGGCCTCTATTCTATCTAATAAAAGAGTAATATACAGATTGACCATCACTCCAACACATAAGATGATTGCCCCCATGTGGTCATAAGATTCTGTCCCCATGTGGACACAAGATGGCACCACAAGATGACCAGTAGGGGAGAGCAGTTAGGGGTGACCAGGTCTGCAGGGTATGGCAGTTAGGCATCAATCAGACTGGCAGGGGAGTGGTAATTGGGTGATCAGGCTGGCAGGCAGAATCGATTAGGGGCAATCAGGAAGGCAGGCAGGTGATCAGCTGGCTGCACAAGACCCACCAGTTTACCTCGACTCGAGCACCTCATAGTTTCCCACGTCTCAAGGTTACGGAACGAATTAAACTCGTATCTCAAGGTACCACTGTATATCCAAAGAAGCCTAAAACACTAATTTGGAAGACTATATGCACCCCTACGTTCATTGCATTGTTATGTACAATAGCCAGAATTTGGAAGCAGCCCAAGTATTCATCAGTAGATGAGGGGATAAAAATAGCTGTGCTACAGTTACACAATGGAGTACCACTCAGCCATAAAAAAGAAGGAAATCTTACCCTTTGCGACAGGATGGGTGGACCTGGAGGACATATGCTAAGTGAGATAAGCCAGTACCACTCATTACCTCTCTATCTCCTCACCCCACTGTAATTCTCTGTATAATATTTAGCTCATTTGAATAGCTTTCTTATATATTCGTTTATTGCCTGCCACCTTCTAGAATGTAGCCTCCATGAGAGTGGCAGCCTTCATGTCTGGTTCCCTGCGGTATCCACCATAGCAGGATGGTGCACCTTACCTGCTCAGTAATTGTTTGTTGAGTTGCTGAATAGATCCCACTCTGTGCCCCGCCCCCAGAGCTAGAAGCGAAGCCACACCAGCTGTCTAGTCACTCACTGACTCTTCTTGGTAAACTTTGAGGTGTAGCACATTCCACTATAACCCAAAGCCAGGCCTGTAGGCCAAAGAGGAGCTTGGGTTTTATTCTTAGTGGAACAGGGAGTAAGGAAGGTTTTAGTAGAGGAATAATCTGGGTAGTATTTTAAAAAGAGCACTCTGGTTGCTGTTGGAGAATGTTGGAAGCTTGGACTGGAGGGAGTAATGGAGGTGGAGAGAAATGATTGGTTCGCAGTGATTTGCATTGAGAGATGCTACCTAAGGGGCTGGATGAATGATTTGATGAGGCTGTGGAAGGAAAGAATAAAGAAAAATTCCAGTTTTTTTGAGTGTGGGAAATTGGGTGAGTAATAGTACTATCTATGTATTAGGTACCATGTGTACTGATTAATAATGCAGATGTTGTAATCAAAGAGAACCTGGTAATTTCAAGAGAAACATTAAAAGTGCTTTATTCAAAGCAATATCCATTGCTAGCTACACATTTCTTCCATCTTTCAGGTAATTCGTGGATACCATTCCAATAGAACTTTCCTTGTTTTGAGGCAAACTATTCAGAGATATGATTTTCTACTTCTTTGTTCATTTTGAAGTGCTGCTCAGAGAGTGTGTGTGCCATTGATCAGAACAAGTGGTAATCTGAAGGGGAAAGGTCTGGTGAATACGGCGGGTGGGTTAATACTTGCCAGGCAAGATCTTTTAACGTGTCTTTAATTGCTTTAAAATGTGTGATGGTGCGTTATATTGAAGCAAAAATACTTGCCATGTTTTCTGGCCCATCCTGGTCATTTTTTGAATCAATTTTGGTTCAAATTGATTATTTGTTGTCAGTAACGATCAGTATTAATGGTTTCACCTGGTCTTAGAAGCTCATAATACACCACACCTTCCTGATCCCACCAAACGCAGAGCATTGTCTTCTTTCCAAAGCACTTTGGCCTTGCAGTCAATGTTGATGGTTGACCTGGATCAATCTATGATTTTGTGTGTTTGGGATTCTCAGAATAAATCTACTTTTCATTGCCAGTCACAACTCAATGCAAAAAAGATTTTTTTTCGTGCCATTGAAACAACGTTTTACTGATGACTTTTAGGTTTTTCATTTGTCTTTCGTTCAGTTGCTGTGGCACCCATTTTCCTTCCTTTAAGATCTTTCCCATTGCTGTTTGCTGAGCAAGTTGTTTTTGAGTTTGACACGCATCTTCATCCAATAATGTGTGTAATCGGTCTTCAAACTTTTTCGATTGACCTGGATGTTCTTTGTCTTTCACATCAAAATCATCACTTTTAAAACGTTTAAATCAGCATTCACAAGTATCTTGAGATGGAGCATGTTCACCATAAGCTTCCCAAAGTATATGATAACTTTCAGTAGCACTTTTCTTCAAAATAAAGTAATACATTATAATTTCCCACAAATACTTTTCTTTGGCATGAAATTTGACATTTTTAAGCGTAAAAATATCTATGATGTTAACACTTTAAAAATATCTATGATGTAACACATGAAGTTTTGAAGCTTGCTCTCAATACAACAAAATAGCATATATATCACATCGCACATATGTCAACATATGTGTGACTCCTTCTATTGAAAAAAAAATCCACATTATTAACAGGTACTCCTGGTAAGATGGGGAAGACTGGGAGAGGAACATGGTTGAGAATAGAAAGTAAAGAGTTTACTCTGGCAAGAAATATTAGAGCCGAGACCAGTTTGGCTCAGTAGATAGAGCGTTGGCCTGTGGATTGAAGGGTCCCAGGTTCGATTCCGGTCAGGGGCATGTACCTTGCTTGCTGGCACATCTCCAGTGTGGGACATGCAGGAGGCAGCTGATCGATGTCTCTCTCTCATCGATGTTTCTGACTTTCTATCCCTCTCCCTTCCTCTCTGTAAAAAATCAATAAAATATATTAAAAAAAATAGGAAATATTAGAAATATCTGGGGGAAACATCAGATGACAGGTGGCGTGTGGGGTTCTGAGCAGAAATCAGGGGCTAGGGATTCGGATTTGGGGGTCCCTAGGGGTGGCCTTGGGTGGACGGAGGAGAAGAGGGTCCCACGCTGGGGAGCACACTAACTTCTGAGTCACATAGAGAAGGAGGACCCGCCAGGCAACTGGACAGGGAGGGTCCGCAGCAGGACAGTGTGGCTTGCAGAAGCGAAAGGAAGGAAGTGTTTGAGAGGGAGGGAGTAAGCGGTTGGCTGTGCTGAGTAATTAAGAGCAGAAAAATGATCAGAAAACCTTCAGGGCCATGGCAAGCACAGGTTCAGCAGGGTGGTGCCGATGGCACCTGGATGGAATTTATTTTGGGATTCTCAGAATAAATCCATTTCTCATCGCCAGTCCCAATTCAATGCAAAAAAGGCGTTTTTCGTGCCATTGAGGCAACATTTTACTGAGGACTTTTCGGAACTTGAGGTGAGGGTTCAACATGTGACTCTGTGATGTGTTGCCTTACCCAGGAGCACAGTAAAGGGGGAGTCTTTTAAGGAGTGGATGACGCAGGGGCCGGTTGGCCATTGGGCGGAGCCAGGACACTCTTCCTGGTCCAGGAGGGGCGGCACAGAAGTGTGGGTGTGAGTGAGGGTAATGGGCAGGTTTGGTGGTGGGAGTGAAAGGCTGGTCCTGGCAAGCGGCTGCTCTCCTGTGAATTCTGAGCGAGGCTCTCAGTTGAGGATGATGGTGTGGGTAGTGGGGGAGGGGGAGGATAGTTACATGGAGAGAAGTGGGAACTTGTCCTTTCGAAGAGTCTGAGAGGATACTACACACTAAAGAAGCAGAGTAGGAGGTGAGGGCAGTGTCAGGTGCTCATTTGACATTTGTGGTGGGGACGGGGTTGGGATGGGATGGGCAGAAAGAAGCTACTGCTGTTTAGAATAAGGGTTGGAAAGGGCTGACTCAGAAACAGGTCTGGCCCATGCAACACGCCAGCAAGGACCACCAGTGAATTCAGCTATGAAAAAGTGTGTGTGTGTGTGCATCTATATCTGTATCTGTATCTATATCATCATCTATATCTATATCTACACATACATATATTTAAATCCTCACTTGAGGATTTTTTTCCCACTGATTTTTGATTTTTTAAAAATATATTTTTATTGATTTTTTACAGAGAGGAAGGGAGAGGGTTAGAGAGTTAGAAACATGGATGAGAGATAGAGAGACATCCATTAGCTGTCTCTTGCACACCTCCTACTGGGGATGTGCCCAAAACCAAGGTACATGCCCTTGACTGGAATCGAACCTGGGACCCTTCAGTCCGCAGGCTGACGCTCTATCCACTGACCAAATAAGTTTCGGGTCTACTGATTTTTAGAAAGAGTAGAAGGAAGGGGCGGGGGAGAGAAATATTGATGTGAGAGAGACACATTGATTGCCTCCAGTACATGCTCTAGCTGGGGCTGGGGATCAAGCCTGCAACTGAGATGTGTGCCCTTGACCGGGAATCGAACCGGAGACCCTTTGGTTTGGGGGCTGGAGGTGGGATGACGCTCTAACCATTGAGAAACCAATTAGAATGAAAAAGGGAGGACATGGCTGTAAGGACGGACATATTTAAGGGAGCCCGGGAGGATTTTGGTTCTGATTCTCTTCGGGAGTGGGGGGTGGGAGAAAGACAGGGGGGATTAAAAGTTACTTAGAGCTTTAGCCGGTTTGGCTTGGTGGATAGAACGTCGGCCTGTGGACTGAAGGGTCCCAGGTTCGATCCCGGTTAGGGGCACGTACTTGGTTTCGAGCACATCCCCAGTAGGGGGCATGCAGGAGGAAGCTGATCTATGTCTCTCTCATCGATGTTTCTAACTCTCTATCCCTCTCTCTTCTTCTCTGTAAAAAATCAATAAAATATATTAAAAAAAAGTCACTTAGATATTTTGCTTCTGAGCCATTGGAATGAGGTGGCTGTCCCCTTTATAATGTGTACATCATGTCTCAGAGGCAACTGAGTTTTGGGGGGAGGGGTTCTCAATGTTCCCATGTGTAAGCTGGTTCAAATAACCCTCGCCCTTCCTTTGCCATCACATTTGGGGGGGATTTTTAAATGAAATAACATCTGGAAGAGGGCTTGGCAAACTGCCACGCCGTCCGTGTGCCATTGTGATCCTGGCCACACCATGGCAATGAGAGCCCCTGTTCCTGGCGTGGGGCTGTCCCCAGGCCTGTGACAAATGCCAACCAGGCTCCCGGCGCACAGAGGACCTCGAGATACGAGTGCCCTAACATACGAGATTTTTGAGATACGAGCCGTCGAGCGAGCGATTTTTGCTTTGAAATACGAGCAACATTTGACATTTGAGATAGGAGTCATCGCGCGGATCGGCCAGCGGCACACGACCCACCGGTTTACTGCGACTCGAGCGTCTCATAGTTTCCCACGCCTCCAGGTTACGGAACGAATTAAACTCGTATCTCGAGGCACCACTGTATATCTAGATCGGCTCTGTGTGCAGCCAGCCTCGTCTCGGGAAGCCTGCTTTGGCAGAAGGCGTGTGGCCCGGTGTCTGAGGGCGGCCCTTCGCGATGGTGCAGGTACCTGTGGTTTGTGAAGGAGAGAGAGGTGGCCCTCTGTGATGGTGCAGGTACCTGCGGTTTGTGAAGGAGAGAGACGTGGACCTCCTCGATGGAGCAGGTACCTGAGGTTTGTGAAGGAGAGAGAGGTGGATGGGCTTCCCGGCAGGGCTAGCGCCTCTTGAACTGGAGAGGTTTCAGAATGAGCCGCCCTCGCTTAAAAGGCTCCACAGAGGCAGACAGAGCAGCTCAGAGGGAAGGGACAGAGCCGCTTTAATGTGCTAATGAGGGGAGCCCAGATGCTCTGGGGATCAGAGGAGCCCTTTGTGAGGCCGGCTTCCCGGGGATGGCTGGGGTCTCTGTGCCTCCCTGGAGGCCGCCAGCGGGGGCCACTGTGCTCTCAGAGAGGGCCTGTCCGCCACAGATAGCCCACAGACCTCGCACACTGAGGGCTTCGGAGAATCCCAGGCTGGGCTGACCGCTTGACAACAGGGGGGCTTATGAATTGCCAGGGATGTGCGTGGGGCGGGGGGATGGGGGGAGAGGGGAGGACAGAGGGTGGGAAGCGGGAGCGATCTGTGCTGGAGGGGGTGTGTGGTCAGATGGCCCCAGAACGGATATTTGCTGTTTCCCAGAGTTAACTGTTTTCCCACTGATACTGCCCAGCTTGGTGAGCGGCCTTCAGGTGGCTCAAAGGAGGTGATCCGTCCTTGAGAATAGTGTGGGTCAAATTTTAGCTGGTTCTGAGCAAGTTTAAAATATCACAAAACCGAGCAAAGGAGCACTATACACATTGCCACCGCCCAGAGCGCGGGGATGAAGCTCCTGTCTGGTCATTTCAGCCGCCGATTGCTCTGCAATGGCCAGAGCAGAGCGGGGAGCGCCCATTTGGTGGGAAGCAGGGTCAGGGTGCTGGACTTGAGGCTGGGTTTGCAGAGCAAGGACACGGTGTTTACAAAGATGGCGCGTTTACTGGTACTGGACCCATCGGCTGACGGAGAGGTTGGGTTACCAAACCGTCCTCAGCTCAGCTACCTTTCAGCATGCCGCTACATTCCACCGTGATGTCTGGGGTCATTAGTCTCAGAAATATGTGAGTTCTCAAGACAAGAGACAAATGATGATGATTGATCCAGGGCATCTTGACCTACTTGTCTCCTACTTGAGCTTTCTGAATCTTTCTGGGGACATACACTAGTATATGTGTGTCTGATCTGAGTGTATCTATCTATATCAGTGGTTCTCAACCTTCCTAATGCCACGTCCCTTTAATGCAGTTCCTCATGTTGCTAGCAACAAAAATAATTTTATGGTTGGGGGTCACCACAACATGAGGAACTGCATTAAAGGGACGTGGCATTAGGAAGGTTGAGAACCACTGAATATGATTGTGTATATATATATGCTAGTAGTCCTGTGCATGAATCCGTGTGCCAGTAGCTCAACAGTAGCTCACTGCCTCCCTCCAGTAGCTCTCTGCCCGCCCGCTGTCCTGCCCTCCTGTAGCTCCCCTGTCTCCCCTCATAGCTCGCTGCCCTGCCCCCTCCTGTAGCTCTCTGTCACTTGCTTGTAGCTTGCTGCCCCACCTTCTTGCTGATCCTTGATCCAGTTACACGGTCGGTCGTTACCGGGTATAAACCATTTGCATATTACATCTTTATTGTATAGGATACATACTGGTGGTTATATATAATACGGTGGTACCTTGAGATATGAGTTTAATTCGTTCCGTAATCTTGAGGCGTGGGAAACTATGAGATACTCGAGTCATGGTAAACTGGTGGGTCGTGTGCAGCCGGCCGATCCGCACGATGACTCCTATCTCAAATGTTGCTCGTATTTCAAAGCAAAAATCGCTCGCTCGACAGTTCATAGTATCTCAAAAATCTCGTATGTTAGGGCACTCATATCTCGAGGTACCACTGTATAACTATATTATTGTATTATTTCCCAAATTGTATATTATGTATTATTGGTAATGATCTATATGACTGTCCCTTTTTGTCTTACTCGGCGTCCTCCCACCCCCCACCACACATACAGATAGGTAGAGGATAGTTTTCCATTTGGAATACTTTGTCTTCCTTATTTGAAGATAATCCTCAAATTTCCTCACCAGGCTTTTATTTATGTATTTAGTTTTTGCTCAAAGTTGTTTCAGGAAGAATGCTTTGCTTTTTAGTGTTTTATTTGGAAGCCACATTGAACTGGTATCACTTAGGAAATGACAATAAAAATACCCTGAGCTAGCTGAATCTGCAGCTGTGACAGCACCTAGGGTACAGCCACCCTGTAAGGATCTGTCCCCCTATTGTCCTCAGCCACATACAGATTTGTTATGTTTCAGCTCCTGCTGATAATGAGCCCGGTGACTGACTTTAAGATTTTACCCTCTTTTGCCTTCTCTGATTCTAACTGTTTGTGCGATTTTAGTGCTTTTCAGGCAAAATCCTTCTTTATTAATTTTTCTTCTCCCTCCTTCCTTGATGCTTCCCATTTGTTTCCTGTCCCTAATGGGATACATGCGTTTTGGATTGATCGTTCTTAATGAAAGTTGGGTGCTCTCAAGCCTAAAGAGGTAGAGGCAGCGAGGTCCTTGCTTGCACTGGTTTTAGAAAATTGATCATTTGCGACTCTAATGCTGATAGATGGACTCATTTGCTTCCAGTGCAAAGAGCTGTAATTACTACCTCCCGAGCCTCAAAGTTAATTGTAACCTGAGACTGTGCCTTCGTTGATGACGGACGAAAAGCACCATTTAAGGCATTTACAACAATGGGTATCAGATTGCTCACTTTGGATCATCCATTTGTCAAAGGAAATGGTGATTCTGAAAGGATGCAAATGAGAGTGTGCGCAGGCTGGACCAGGGTACCAGGAACTGCAATTCGTTAGGCTGTGGATTGATGACTTGAGATACAACAACAAAAATTCTTAACACGATTGTCATTTTCCTGTTTTCCTTTTTCACAGCTACAAAGCAGTTCACTGGATTTAGGAACCTGAGGATTCTCTTCTTTTTTAGTTTCTATTGCAGAAACCAGTGAATGAGCCAAAGTCTATGATACATTCTTTTTTTTTTTTCTTTAAAAATATATTTTATTGATTTTTCACAGAGAGGAAGGGAAAGGGACAGAAAGCCAGAAACATCGAAGAGAGAGAGAGACACCGATCAGCCGCCTCCTGCACGACTCCCACTGGGGATGCTCCCTTGACTGGAATTGAACCTGGACCCACCAGTCCCCAGGCTGACGCTCTATCCACTGAGCCAAACCGGCTTCAGCTGTACATTCTTTCTTGAAAAAGAAATGTTCACAACTTCATATGCTCTACCACAAACTCTTTGGGGGAGATAAGACATACACAAGATATACACAAGAAATAAAGACATTTAAAGTGAAATAAATAATGAGGGGTGAGGGGAGCGGGGAGGAGTGTTAGGGAGGTCGCCTCACAGAGAACTACCCTTGCATTTCTAGTGCTGCTCTGCTGTTTTAATCAGTAAAGTTACTGGCATCATGAGGCATAGGAAATGCTGGCAAGGTAAGAAAGCAAAAAGTCACAGAAGGCATGTGACATGTGAATGAATCAAAGGCACTCCTATTCTGAGTCAAAATTCCCATTTTGGCGAGTTATTCATTTTCTCTATGGAAGTACGTATATTGGACTTAAGAAATGAATCAAGCAAGCAGTGAAAGTCATCATAAAGCCTTGATCCTCAAATTTAAGATGCTGGTAGGCTGACCTATGAGTGCTGTAGAGTATTCTCTAAAGGTAAGTTGTGATATAGAAGCTCAGTCTACAAGATTTGGTAACTCTTCAACCGAAATACCAAGACACTTATATGTTGGCCAACCTTCCTACCCAACCCCCATGTCTGGGTTAGATGCCCCTTCCCTATTCAGGCCATTTTCTAACATCCCAGTCAATATTAGTTACTTGTCTGAATCTTCCCAATGAGTTGCTACTTTAAGGGTATCCTCTACCCAGCACCTCGCACAGAACATGGCATCAAGTAGGTGCTCAATAAGTCTTGGTTGATGAAGGGGCAAACAATCTTCCAGTGGCCCTTTCAGAAAGAGAAATTATTTTCAGCAAGTTAATAGTCTCTGACTTTTATCATCAAATAATGTATGTGACAGCGCCTGTCACAGAGTTTTAAAACTCAATGAGTTTAATTTTAATTAAAAAATTCATCTATGAAAGGTAGAAGATATAGAAAAGTATAGAAAGATCATTTGGATGGTGCCAGAGTTCGGAAAGAAATTACTGTGTGCTGTATTATAAGTCCTATTCATACGTTTAAAACTCAACAGACATGTCTGTCAATCTCTTTTCCTAATAGAAAGTTTTCAGTTCTACCTTTTAAGAAGTTTCCCATGGGATGATCCGTTTTAGAAATGAAAATTAAAGTCACTTAACGCTCAGTATAGGCAGCAGAGGTTAAGTTTAGCATCTAGACTGCCTGGTTTAACAATTACTTTTCTGTTCATAGGTTGTAAGGACTGGGTAGCACATAGAACAGAATCTGACATATAGAAAGCCCTACTCAATGTTGTATCCTCATCATCATCCTCATCATCATCGATGGCACTAAAATGCCCAGGAAAAAATAGTGAGGAAGGAAACCGATGGCCGAGAAAGCTCATGAAAGCAGTGCCCAAGTCCAGCTTGTTCAGTGTTTCCTGTCCAGTGCCCAGCATGGCTGTCGAACATAATAGAAGTTGGTAATACAGTGGTACCTTGAGATACGAGTTTAATTCGTTCCGTAACCTTGAGGCGTGGGAAACTATGAGAGGCTCGAGTCGCGGTAAACTGGTGGGTCGCGTGTAGCCGGCCGATCCGCGCCATTACTTCTATCTCAAATATTGCTCGTATTTCAAAACAAAAATCGCTCGCTTGACGGCTTGTATCTCAAAAATCTCGTATGTTAGGGCACTCGCATCTCGAGGTACCACTGTACTTGTCTAATGAGTTAATGATGTACTTGTGGTGGTCTGGGAAGGAAACATGAGAAGGTCACGGTAGTAAGTAGCTCAAAGTAAGCAAGGAGAAGGAAGAATATTTTTTATTCCTGTTCATAAATATTTTTCTAGGTAATTCCTTCCAGTTAAAAATTAATTCGAGTTAAATTTCATCATTAAGTACATCAACCTGGGGAATGAGACAGGATTAGATTTAGATCCTTTGCATGCCTGCTGCAAGGATAGCACAGCCCTCCGTGTGGTTAGGGGATACAAACATGTAATGAGGTTGGGTTTATGCTCTGAAGTATATTTCAGTCTAGCTAATCCGTTATTACTTCAGTCAATCAACTAGACTGCTTTCCTTTGAAGAGCTGGGGTCAACCACAGTGAAGGGTGGGACATGGCTTTCAGGCATCTTTGGAACATGGGCTCTTGGCCATCATGGCAGGTGCTGGATGTTTACATTGGGAAAAACGGTACCATGTGAAAGTTTCCAGCCTTTTGGGTAGAGGAGAAGAATACGCAAGCATGGGAGACCACCAGCGATCAACTCTGTTGTCTTAGAAGTATGTCTAGAACTTTCTATCAGGGGGACCAGGGGTCACTTCACTAGAAGATCTTCAGAGGTATATGGATTTTGGTCAACAAATCACTGAGAATGTATCTATGTGGTAGCTATGAGCATTTTGACAAGTCATTTGAAATACCTGGTCATTAATTCCCTGTCCAGCTCTTATGGTATATGATGATACATGACAATAAAGATCTCCAGCCGGGACTGGTTTGGCTCAGTGGATAGAGCGTCGGCCTGCAGACTGAAAGGTCCCAGGTTCGGTTCCGGTCGGGGGCATGTACCTTGCTTGCGGGTACATCTCAGTATGGGGTGTGCAGGAGGTGGCCGATCGATGTCTCTCTCTCGATGTTTCTGACTTTCTATCCCTTTCCCTTCCTCTTTGTGAAAAATTAATAAAATATATTAAAAAAAGACCTCCAAAGATCTGACAAATCAAATGAAATTTATTTCGAAAGCATATATATTGTCTTCATTCTTCATGAGCTGAGATCTCAGCATAAAATGATAGCTTAATCATTTCAGCAGTGGTTCCGATGTGCTTGTGTCCTGGGGGCAAACAGCCTATGTGGAAAGTTTAGAAGTTAAAGATCCTGGACATTAGATTAGAGATACAACCAGAGAATTATTAGATACCTCGGTATATTTAGATAAACCCTGCAAAGATGGACTCAGGATAACTTGGCAAGGTTATCTGCAATAGAATAGAATGGACGTTAGCATACATATTTTTTTCCTGAAAACTAGTTGGCTTTAAAAATATCTTTTGAGCCAAGACGGGTTTGGCTCAGTAGATAGAGCATTGGCCTGCCGACTGAAAGGCCCCAGGTTTGATTCCGGTCAGGGCATGTACCTTGCTTGTGGGCACAACTCCAGTAGGGAACGTGCAGGAGGCAGCTGATCGATGCCTCTCTCTCATCAATGTTTCTGACTTTCTATCCCTCTCCCTTTCTCGCTATAAAAAATCAATAATATACACACACACACACACACACACACACACACATATATATATATATATATACACACATACACATATATAATATATATATATATATATATATATATATATCTTTTGACAGTTCTTTCTGTAAAAAATCAATTAAAAATATATCTTTTGACAATTCTCTCTGTAAAAAAATCAATAAAAAATATATATCTTTTGACAATTCTTTTTTAAAGTGTATTTTTTATTGATTTCAAAGAGGAAGAGAGAGAGAGACAAATAAGAGAGAGATAGAAATATCATTGATGAGAGAAAATCATTGATCTGCTGCTTTCTGTACGCCCCTCCCCCTGGGGATTGAGCCCGCAACTCAAGCACGTGTCCTGGACTGAAATCAAACCTGGGACCCTTCAGTCTACAGGCCGTGCTGTATCTAAACCAGCTAGGGGTAAAAGCTAGTGGCTTTTAAACTCCTGTTTTAGAACACACAATTCAGGAGCAGGACAATACCCAGGTGTTGCTAACGGTGACAGCCTTTCCCCCTCTCCATCATTAGGGTTAGATGTTTTATTTAATGTGAAGTGATGGGAACTTTTGCTTTATGATATTGTCAAAGATCTGCCCACATACAAAGGAGGAATGAAGTCCTTGGGCTTACCTCCTTATATCTTTTGTATTGCCTCTGTGAAA
>PVJN01017745.1:0-15371 GCA_004026805.1 Lasiurus borealis
CATACCTCCTCGACCCCTTCTTCCTTCCCCTTCCCCTCTCTGAGCATATATAAGAGCCACCAAGAATAAAAATTTTGAGGCTTGATCAGAACACCATTTGTCTTGCCTCCATTCTTCGTGTCCCTGTCTGTTTCTCATTCTCTTAGGTGCGTCGCCCCGCCGTTCCTGTTGACTTGCCCTGCAGGCCGGGGCATTTTTGACTATTATGAAAAATCCTGCTATGAACATTTGTATACAAATGTTTCTGTGGGCATATAGTTTTGCTACTCTCAATTATATCCCGCTGGGTCATATGGTAACTCCTTATTTAATTTTTTAAGCAATTGTGAAGTGTTTTACAAGGAGCTGTACCATTTAAGTTTCTAATTCGTTCTTTTTAATGGCTACACAAAATTCCACAATGTAGCAATATGAATGTCCTATAATTAACACTTTCTCTATTGAACACATTTAGGTTGTCTCCATTTTTTCACAATTCATCATGATCACTCATGAACACCTAATTTTGTATCCCTCCATAGGTATAAAGATTCTTCCATGTGAAACTGCTATGTCAATTTATTTATTTATTTATTTATTTATTTATTTATTTATTTATTGGCTTTTTAAAATTTTTTACTATTTAAATATTTGCTGATTAAATTGCCGTTTAATTTTTAGCTGTCTCCAGTTTTGCTTTGAAATTTACCAAAGTGGCCCCAAAAGGTTGTTACTAACCTACAATCCTCCAAGAGTGAGATAAACAGATTTCTCAAACCCCTGCAAACCTGCGTGAGTTTTTGTGTTTGCCAGCCTGACAGAGGAGAACTCTCTTCTTGTTTTAATTGAATTGCTCTGATCAATACTAAGAGTGAGCATCTTTTCAAGTACTTACATATTTACTACACAAACATATGGTTTCTAAAATCCTTTGCAGCTATAAATTTGACTTGTGTGATTTATGCTTTGGCAAGAAGTGATGGTTACCACAATGCTGGCTGAAGTCAGAACTGGCATGTGGAGCATGTGATTGTTTCATTGTGTGTCACAGGTGCTGGAACGGACACTCATGCAAACCACAGAGTTTATTCTCTTACAATTATTTATTAATTAGAGGCACAGTGCACAAGATTCATGCACTCAGGGGGTCCCTCAGCCCAGCCTGCACACTCTCACAGTCAAGGAGCTCTCAGGGGATGTCTGACTGATGGGAACGCGCCTAAGCCATCAGTCAGACATCCTTAGTGCTGCAGCAGAGATGGGAGAGCCTCCCACCACCCGGCTGCATACACTAGCTGTGAGCCTGGCTTCTGGCTGACAGCGCTCCCCCAGTGGGACTGCACTGACCACCAGGGGTCAACTCCTGTGTTGAACATCTGCCCTGTGGTGGTCAGTATGCATCCTAGCGACTGGTAGTTCCACTTTTCAGTCGATTTGCATATCTGCCTTTTATTATAGGACTAGAGGCCCAGTGCATGAAATTCAGCCCAGCCTGCACCCTCCCCAATCTGGGACATCCTTTTCACATTCCAGGACTGCTGACCCCCAACCACTTGCCTGCCTGCCTGCTTGATTACCCTTAACTGCTTCTGCTTGCCAGCCTGATCACCCCATAACCACTATTTTGCTAGCCTGATTGATGCCTAACTGCTCCCCTGATGGCCCAATTGCCCCTAACTGCCCTCTCCTGCAGGCCTGGTTGCCCCCAACTTCCCTCACCTACAGGCCTGGTTGCCTCCAACTGTCCTCCTCTGCAGGCATGAGTCTCTCCCAACTGTCCTCCCCTGCAGGCCTGAACCTCCACAACTGCCCTCCCTTACAGGCCTGGTCCCTCCCAACTGCCCTCCTCTGCTGGCCCTGTCACCCCTAACAGCCCTCCCCTGCAGGCCCAATCACCCTCCTCCCAGCTGTCCTCTTCTGCAGGCCTGGGTCCCCCCTAACTGCCCTCCCCTGCAGGCCTAAACCTCCAAAACTGTCCTCTCTTACAGGCCTGGTCCCTCCCAACTGTCCTTCCCTGCTAGCATGATTGCCCACAACTTCCCTCCCCCGCTGCCCATCTTGTGGTGGCCATTTGTGTCCACATGGGGTCAGCCATCTTTGACCACATGGGGGTGGCTATCTTGTGTGTTGGAGTAACAGTCAATTTGCATATTACTCTTTTATTAAATAGGACTAGAGGCTTGATGCATGAATATTCATGGAAGAATGGGCCTTCCTTCCCCTGGCTGTCAGCACCACCTTTGCTCTGGCTAGAGCCATCTTTCCGGTTTCCCATGCTGCCCAGAGTCCCGGAGTAGGGTGGTACGGAATGCCTGTGTTGTTATCATGGTGACGATGCAAGCGTCCCACCCCACCCCTGACCACTCGGCATCTGTGTATGCAAATTAGCCCGCCATCTTTGTTGGATTAATTTGCATACTCACTCCTAATTGGCTGGTGGGCATCATGAAGGTATGGTCAATTATCATGTTACTCTTTTATTGGTATAGATTATTGGATTATTTTCAAACAACTGTAAGCTTCTCTTTGTCCTGCCCTGTATTTAGCCTACGAGAAAATGTCAACATTTCTAGGAGAGGCACAAGTTAGCACAACCAATGGGAAAAGAGCAAGTTTTGATTAAAATAGGGGAGCTGCTATCTGAGGGGCAAAAAGTTATAGAAGAGAGAGACCCTGGAAGATTTTAGGACAAAATTGACCAGCTCTTCATTTTTATCTAAAGCCAACTATTTCCCAGAGGGGAGATTGCATTGTAATGGAATGGGCCTTGACTATAGACTCAGGAGACATAGGGTTATTCCCAACTCAGACACTCAGGTGAGTTTTTCAGTCATTTCCATGCCTCACTCTTCCAGTCTATTAGGTGGCAACATTTCCTCTTACACCAAATTATTCCAAGTTCAAATTAGAGAACAGGTTAAAATGAAATGGTAAAAAAAAAAAAAAAAGAATAATGTTCTACCTAAAAGGTAGTGCTCTTGCTTCTTCTCTCCCATATCTGGTCCTCACAGAACTGCACGACCTGGCCAGCAGTCCTGATAGAAGTACCTGGCAAGTTTTCTCCTCCCCCTGGCTGGAGTTTGAAAATGGCTCTTAGACGCACACAGAGTAGGAGAGCCACACTCCATCCATGCTTCCCCTGCCAGGGAGTTCATTCATCCCAGAATTCAGCATACCTGGGCTCCTGGACCTGTGCGAGGCCTTTCTTCAGCTCCTGAAAGATTAAGACAGTAACTTAGGGAGTCAGATGGGCTTTGTTTATGTTTCACTTATTTCTCAGATTATCTTATTCCACTGTTTTCCTCTGTTGTTCCAATTGCTTCCAGAACTCTTCCACATTTCCTTATGAATCAAATTAAGTGGTGGCTACATTTGGAAGACAGCTGGTGGGCTGACCCTAGCTGTGCACCAAAGCTGGTTAGCCATCCACCCACACACAGTCCATGCTCTCATTTTATAATTAAACCTTGTGATGGGAAGCACTTAGGGATCACATTACTGGGCCCCTTGACATTCAGATGTGACCATGTGACCAGTTTTCAACCATAGACTGTGAGTTGGAATCATGTCTGTCATTTTCTGACCAGAGTTTTTTTTAAAGTGGGAGTGTCTGCTTCACATTCTGTTTTATCTTCTTCCAGCTGGATGCAGATGGTGGCGTGGCTTAGAGAAGAGGTGAGCCATCCGATGGACAGATAACCACGTTGAAGAAGCTAATTTGCCTTAACTATCATATAAATGAGAAATAAATTTTTATTATTAAACTAGTGGCCCAATGCACAAATGAAAATTCATGCAAGAATGGGCTTTCGTTCCCCTGGCTGCCAGCACCACCTTCCCTCTGGCCCTCTGACCAGAGCAGCCTTTCCACTCCAGCCCTGAGCCACCTTTCCACTCCAGCCCGGAACCACCTTTCTGCCTTCCCATGCTGCCCAGAGGCCCGGAGCAGCTGGGGTGGTGTGGAACACCTGCATCATTGCAAGTTTCTCACACTCTCCCCGGCTGCTTGGCACCTGTGTATGCAAATTAACCCATGATATGTGTTGGGTTAATTTGCATACTAACTCTGATTGGCTGGTGGGCATCCCGAAGGTACGGTCAATTAGTATGTTACTCTTTTATTGGGTAGATTTTGAGATTTATTTCAGCAGCTACCATGACTTTAACATCCTGCCTGAACATATTTCCCCAATATGTTCATTTTAATAAATCAGGCAATGGCAAACCCCATGAGACTTCCAATAGACATCTTCACTACAGCCTAAAAGTTTCTTTAAAAAGCTT
The DNA here is from genome assembly GCA_004026805.1 of Lasiurus borealis. Lineage (NCBI taxonomy): Eukaryota > Metazoa > Chordata > Mammalia > Chiroptera > Vespertilionidae > Lasiurus > Lasiurus borealis. The sequence continues at coordinate 4,264 of PVJN01017745.1, forward strand.
ATTCAATTACTCTCAGGTCATAGGACAGCTCAATTCTGTGATATCCAGCAATTCTTTTCCTAGGCTTTGAAAAACTCTGAAACATGAGACACAGGCGTTTTACAATGAAAAGTTACAACAAATATGTTGATTGTATGTCACTGAAAATTCTCAGGAGGTAAAGAAGATTTAAAGGAATATTATAAGCATAAGATCAGTCGTGTACACCTTAAATGGGAAAGCAGCTTACATCCCAGGTTTATTTATCCAGCAAGGCTATCGTTTAAAATTGAAGGAGAAATAAAGAGCTTCCCATACAAGAAAAGGGAATTTGTTAAATGGGAAGGCAAATGTGCTTATACAAATAACTCAACTTCAAGACTGTATGTCTGGTTGATACCAGGAATAGGTACTCTTAAGATTTTTAAAGAGACTGAGATTATTTTTATCTGGGGAGCAATAAGGTAAAGCTTCATGAAGGAAACAAGATTTGAGGTGTGGCTTATAAGTTGGGTGGAATTAGTGGTAGAACTATGTCCAGAGCCCATTAGAAATCAAACTGGCCGGGTGAGTTACTCTTACATGCTAGACATCTAGAAGGTCTTAAATGCCAGGCTGAGGAAATTGGTCTCTTTATAAAGGCAACAAAGAGTTGGTAATGTTAGGTCTCCCTTCAGTTATTTAATTTCAGAGCTAAATATGTAGCTTACCCGTATCAAAAACCGTGGCAGCTACCTGTTCCTTTTAGAGATATGCTCCAAATCTTCTTGATTTCCCTGTGGCCTACTTTCATGCCCCCTAAATTTTAGTTATTCACATTTTATTCCATTGCTATATACTACTTGCATACTTCTTTAATATTTTTCTTTAAGTCTGTTCCCAATTGACTTCTAAGCCAAAAATCTGTGAAATTACAGGGTAGTCATACATGCAGGGTAAAATTTTTTTCAAATATGTAGTCAAATCAATGCATGCCTATAAAATGTTTAAAGTGTTCTTCTGTCTGTTCCCATTAGTGGTTTACAGACGACAGCTGGAAAAAAACATGGTCCTAGCAAACTTCAGAGATATCTTCTTTCCTGGGTTCCTAACTCGCTTAGCTTTTCACAATCACTTCCCCAACTTGTTTTGTCCATTTTTGGACTCAGTAACTGATGAGTAAGTAATGCTGCCACAGGCAAGTCTAAAAATCTTAACAAAATGAAGTTTATTTCCTGCTCGTGCACAGGTGAGACAGCTCTCCTCCTCTTGTATCTAAATCATTTGGAACTCAAGGTCTCCAGAGTCACCACGGTGGGCAGAGAGAAGAGAGCTGGAGATCGGATAGGCCTCTTGAAGGGTCAGGCCTGAAAGTAACTGATGTCACTTCTGCTCACACCCCATTGGCCAAGTAGCAGCAACCCAACTGCAAGGGATGTTGAGAAATACGGCCAATTCCATAGATACTGGTAAGCACTGAGGGTCTCCATCATGATACACCAGGCATTAATGACCTACGGATCCTCTAGGACAGTGGTTCTCAACCTTTTTAATGCCACGGCCCTTTAATACAGTCCCTCATGTTGTGGTGACCCCCACCCATAAAAGTATTTTCTTTGCTACTTCATAACTGTAATTTTGCTACAGCAATTTTGCTACTGTCATGAATCATAATGTAAATATCTGTGTTTTCCGATGGTCTTAGGCAACCCTGCTAGCAATCGTGACCCACAGGTTGAGGACCGCTGCTGTAGAGCCTAAGACCATCAGAACATTTACATTACGATTCCTAACAGTAGCAAAATTACATTTCAGAATTAAAAGATCAGATGCATGGGCTTACCTAGTCAAAATGGTCTCCAAGGAATTCAAGCAGCCAAGCCTTGTAGTCACACCCATTATTATAAAGGGAATATAGAGTTCTGCAGTGTTTTCTACTTTCACTGAATGTACATACCTTTCCCCACTCCATGTCTAGATTGAAGTTTGAAACTAGAGACTCCATTAGTTTCCTTTTGCTGCTGTAACAAATCACCACAAATGTAATGGCTTAAACAACATAAATGTATCATCTCACAATTCTGTAGTTGAGAAGTTCAAAATAGGTCTTTTTTTTTTTTTACTAAAAACAAAATATCAGGTGGCTGTTTTCCTTTCTGGAGACTCCAGGAGACCATCTGTTTCCTTGCCATTTCCATCTTCCAGAGGCTGCTACCTTCCTTGGCTCATGCCCCCCTCCATGCAGCAGTGTTGCACTGATTCTTTCTCACATCTTACCCCTCTGACACTGACACTTCTGTCTGCCTTTTCCACTTTTAAGGACACTGTGATTACGTTGAGAGAAGATAATACAAGACCATCTCCCCATCTAAAGGTCAGCTGATCTGCCGCTCAATTCCATTGCAACTTAACCCTCCTTTGCCATGTAACATAGCGGTCACAGGTCAATGGCCTCTGTAGGAGGCCATTTTTCTGTTTACTATAGAGACCCACAGACATGTTTTGTTTCATCAGCCTGGTGTTTTCTTTCCCCCCCTTTTTTTAAATATTTAAAATTTTTTACTAAGTTAAATGTTTTTAATATAGCTTCTCTGGAAACCTCAGGAGATGGAAGAACAAGAGCCTAATTTCCTCATCTAAACAATGGGCTGGTGCCAAGCACGGCTTCCCCCTTTAAAAGGGTGCCCTGGGCTCCACCACTTTCTATTAACACATACTCCTGGCCCTCTTCAAGGTGACCTGCCTTGCCCCCTTTACATTTGCAAAACGTATACCAAGTATCTTAGTAACATCTGGATCCCAAACTCTCCCTGTGCTCTCTGTTCGTGGACCTTAGAGACCTTCTGTTGGCAGCGCATCCTCCCATTCATAATTCCACCATCTGCACTGAGACGTCAGGACAGCCCTTTCTTCTGCCTCCGGGAAGCAAATGAGCCCATGGTGTGGCCAGATGATCTCAGACCTCTGGGTGATAAATCTGCTCGAGAAGCAGGGACCTCCGCGCCCCCCGGAGCAGGAGGCAACGTTTTAATTTGCTGTCGCTCGACCAACCCCGCCCTCTCTTTCTTTCTCTCTTCAGGCCTGGGTCTGAGATCTCTAATGAATTTCTTTCCTCTGACAACAGGCCCAATTCTGGCTCCCATCCAAGCGGCACCGCCGGCGTTCATTGTCCTCATGGGCTTAAGTGAAGGGCATCTCACTTTGTTTCACTTGCAGATGCTCACAGACCTGGCGCGGGCATTAATAACACCGCAGGCCCGGCTATTCCATCTTCATCAGGGGCACGCACCTCTCGCTGCACGGTGCATGGTGCATGGTGCACGGGGAGCTGCCTCCGCTGTGGGAGATGAACTTTTCATTAGGCAGGCGGGCCGCGGGGCCTCCTCGCCGCATACCTGAAATCACATTAGCCAGGCCAAACACTCCTGTCACACTAACGGCGGCGCGTGAGAGAAAGAGACCTTAAAGATCTTAATTGTGTTAGGTCCTTTACAAAGGTCATGGGAGCAAGAGACAAGGGCAGGGGCCCTGTAATTGAGTCCCGCGTTTCCCCAGACCCTGTGGTCTTGCTCTACCTTTGAGATTTTTGCCATGTCCGTGCCATAACTGTAATTTTTATTGATTTAATAGTTTAAAGCAACTGTCTATTGGTTCACTTTTATGTAGGCCTATTCTAGGCAATAATGAGCAGGAAATTAGAGCTTAGGTGTGCTGGTTATTTTTTTTTTTTCTAATAAAGATTGAAATTGGAATTTTTATTTGATTGGTTAAAAATTAAGAAATCAATATTAAAATAAGAAGTGTTGATCCACATAGCATCTGAAAGTGCCGTGCGCTCTTTGCTGAATGCAAACCATACTGTTTTGGAAAACACAGATCTCGTGTATCCTTCCAGCTCAGAACAGAGTCGCACCTACAACTACATGCCATAGGTTGTGCCTGTGCCATTCCCAAGGTTCTCGAGGTAGAGTTCCAAAAATTCTATGGGGAATAATGGGTACCAATATCACTGAGAAGTTCCTTCTGACATCTCACCTAAATCTCCCAGCTTATGTTAGATCTGGTTCCTTCTATTTCAATCTATAGTTGATCATAGGAGAACTAGGAAATCTAGATGGCTCAGTGAAAGGTTCTAGAAATATAGTCCCTCTCCTCTAATACAGCAATTTCTAGGTAGCATCTCAGGAACCAGCTTGGAGCTCAAGGCTCCAAGTTCAGGGATGGGCAAAGGTAGGTTACAGTTGTTTGCATGGAAAATACAGATATTAATAAATACTAATACAAGAATAAATAATGCGTTTCACATACAACTGTAAACCTACTTTTTATCATTCTATACACACACACACACACACACACGCACACACACACACACACAGAGATTTCTTATGAAGAAGTGGCACATGTCATTATGGAAGTAACAAGTCCCAAGATCTTCAGGGTGAATCAGCAAGATGGAGACCCAGGAGAACTGATGAGTTAGCTTCATCGGAGCCTGAAGGCCTGAAAACCAAGAGTACCAATGGTGCGGTTTCAGTCTGTCAGCTGGCAGGCTTGCAGCCCAAGAAAAGCCAATATTCCAACTGGTGTCCGAAGACAGGAAAAAACTATCATCCCAATCTAAAGGCAATTAGGCAACAAAACTTTCTTACTCAGGGAGGGCCAGGCTCTTTTTTCTATTCAGGCCTTCAACTGATTGGATGAGGCTCACCCACACTGAGAGGGCAATCTGCTTTTCTCAATCTATAGATTTAAATGTTCCTCTCTTCCCCAAACACCCTCACAGAAATACCCAGAATAATATTTGACCAAATGTCTGGGTACCTCACTGCCCAATCAAGTTAACACATAAAATTAGTCCTTACCTCTGGCCAAGTTCTGTTCTTGATCCTAGGGCTGGAAGTTGCCGTATAAGCATAAAGTCCCAGCTTCACTGAGGAGGCACACCTGAAAAACAAGTTGAGTGTGAGAGACTTGTTAAATGTCTGAAAGAGTCTAAGGATGAACACAAACTTGTGAAATATGTGCGGGACAAGGCCTTCAGAATCATTAAGCCCAGATTTTTTTCATTTTTCAGATAAGAAAGCTAAGGTTTAGAGAGTTCTGAAACAAAATTACGTAAGGGTTAAATATAAAAATTATGCACCTCAAGTTTTAAACGTAATCATAGAAGTATGAACAGGAGAGACCTGACTAAACTGCATGTGGTTCATATACACATATAACTCTAGGGGTTTCGTTTAGGACAGCTTACTGTCAGCTCATAGCTTGATGCAGGTCCCAACAATGGAATTGCAGCCTCAACATGATTCAGTGAAAGAAGGGTGCTCTAATTAAGAGAAATTGTATTTCCACCTCGTTTTGCCCAGGCAAAGAACTACTGCGAGGGAGGATAATGGCTGTCACTCACTGAGCATCCTCCATGGCCAGGCCAGGGCATGTGCTGGGCATTTCTGGCACCACATCACTGACCCTCATAATAACCAGCTAAGGTGGCTGCTGTGGTGGTGATGAAACTTAGACTATTTTAATATAGAAACATCACTTTTGTGTTTCTTTCCTTTCTTTACTATACCAGCGAGATTTGAAGGTTAAGCCTATTCCATCCCACTTACTGAGAGGAGGTAACCTATCTTTCCATTGATTTGAACTCTTATGCCCAGGAACCTGGGAACTGATCAAAGAGGTGTTGTCCAAGAAATAAAGGGATCTTTACCCAGGAATAGTGGGGGGAAGGGCAGAGCGTTGTGAAAATGACCATTTTAGCATTCAGAGTGGGAACCTCCACTCAAGAAGGCAGTACCCATCACTATCCTGAGAGACTATGCTGGCCAGTCCTTGAGAAAGATCCAAGAGGAATTTCACTTCACTGGAAACCACCCAACATGTGGTCAAGATCATTCTTGGTTTTCTTCTGATCATACTGGAACCATTGAACCCATATATGCCTGTACACATGGCATATATGAACCAGCCAAGAACGCCTGAGCTTAGGCAATAATGACTGTCCCATTACAGTGCTTTATCCCATTTTCAGATGATGACGCTGAGGTTCCAAGGTGAATGTACAAGCAGAGCCATTGTTTGACTTCAAAACCTATGCTTTGTCCACTTTTTAATACTCTCTTGATAAAATAGAGTGTGTCCAAATGAGAGTGTCTAGGAAACTAAAGATGCAGAGCCTATAGGAGACTATGGAAGACAAGGGGGAACCTGGTTTCTCCTTTTTAAGATTTAAAGGCTTATCATCTGGAAAATAAAATAAACTATTCTGTGTTACCCATGAGTAGACCCTGGGTTAGCTAGAAGTCACAAGGAGATAAATTGGGGTGACAATAGTAGAGGGACCCAAAATGAAATGGACTTCCTTCCTAGGTAGTGAGACATCCACCACTAGAAGTGCGCAAGCAGATGCTGAGCGAGCAGGTCAGGAATGTGGAACACTGAGTAAAAGACTGGGTCTCGCTCTCTGCAGTCTTTCCTTGTGCTCAGGTTCTAAAATGCTAAGAAGGCAGGCATTTGGCAGAACCTCTGAACCTCGTCCAGTTTGTGGTTCCATGTTCCATGGTTCTGCTCACCCAGAACAGCCCACACTCATCACCAACGTGTGTCCCTTGGAGATGCTGCATCCCTGGTCTGCTCGTCTTCATTCACTGGGGCCCGTGGCTAGTGCATCAGCCCAGCTCCCCACTATCCTGAGAGCTCATGAGGTTGGGGGATCTGCCCAGTTAGAATGTGAAAGGTGCCTTAGAAGTAGTGTGGTGGAGGCTGAAGAAGGTCATTGGAGGGCCTGCTGGGAGGGGAGGAGTGAGGAGGGTGCTAGTATGACATTTGTGGCCAGAGGCTCTAGGGAGTGGGCACCCTAGGAATGCACAAGCCCTAAAAGTGTGTATGAACTTCACATCCTTGATCCTGACCCCTGCAGAGCTCTGATGTCACCACCACATGGGAGAAACAGCACCATAGAGTCTCCCCTTCTTCTTTGAAGACCAACCTCCAAATGCACCAAATCACTGTGTCTAAGCAAGGTGGGAACAATCTCCCCTGCAGAATCTTGCACTGGCTTCAAGTTCAGCTGTGTGGGGGGCCAGCTGTGAACCTTGGAAGGCACTCTACAACACTGCTATTCAGAGCCCAGATGTGCAGGAGGAGGGGCAGGCCTCCATCGTCCATTGCAGTGGTGACCTGCAGATTCCAGGATTCTGGGCCATAGTGCACCCACAGAAGCTAACACATGTCAGCCTCGGTCAGAACTGCTTATTGTTTATGCAAGTGAAAAACATCGATATTTCCACTTCAGTGCATCCCTTTCTAAACGGAATTAGGAAGAGCAGAAGATTCAGGAATGGTCAGGTGAAGGGGCAGATGCCTCATTCCATGCTAGTTTAGGGCCATCTCCTCCCTCCCCCTGCATCTCTTCCCCCCAGAACTGAACAGCTTCTCTGCAGTGAAGGCTATAGCCAGATGGGATGAGATCTGGAATCTGGATGATACAGAGACAGGGAGACAAAGAAAGCAGGATCCACGGTGGATTCATCCATGGAGGGGAGGAGAGACCCGGGACCTCACGGGAGGGAAGCTGTGGGAAAGTCGCGTGGGGTTCTGGAAGAGCCTGTGGAACCAGGCGCTGAACCGTGTAGGGTCAACGGCTCCGTCCTGGAAAGGGACTGCCAGCATTCCAGGTGCCCGGCTTCAAAGGCCCACTTCATGACCACAAACAAAGGAGAATGTTCTGTAATCAGCCCATCTGTCACCCACTTTTGCAAATGTTTTTGCTTGTGTTCACATTCTATTCACAAGGGACGTGGTGATAGAGAGCTGTTTGCCCACCACAAATCTGTCCAACGGAATGATTAATGAATCCTCAGCTTCAGGAGCATAAAGATGCCGAGATGATGGGGCACCTGGGGGACCTGCCTCCTGGAGAAGCAACTTGGCTTCCTCCTCCTCCCCCTTCTTCAGCTCACCCTCTCCAAGCATGGGTGTTGGGCAGCACTTCCCCACCAGGAGGTTTCCCCACTGACAGCACCAGGGAAAGAAACAGGAGAGGAGCCAGAACGGCTGCTCTTGTCTTCCCCACAGAGTCCGGGGCCTCCGGCCCACAGCTTGCCATGGCCACCTCTCTGTCCCCTTCCCCACGTTGGTTCCAAATTGTGAAGTCCCTTTGTTTTCCCTAGACTCTTCCTACCTCACCTGAGGAAGGGTGAGGACAGTATGTGGCAGCCACTCCTCACTCTCCCGGCCTCCTGATTTAAAGCCCCCCGTACCTAAGCCACGTCATAAGCATGAAAACTTTGAGTGGAATGTAAATACCGATATTACTACAAGGAGCTAATTTGTCTTTTAGAGTCGCACTCAGGACATACTATACAAATTTTGGGTGTCTCCCCTAACACAAGCTTTTATAATAATTACTAGTGGCCTAGTGCATGAAAATTTGTGCACTAGTGGGGGGTCCCTCAGCCTGGCCTGAGCCCTCTCACCATCCAGGAGCCCTTGGGGGAAGTCTGACCTCCCTCTGCAAGAGGCAACCGGCCAATCAGGTATATAGATAGTTTCTGAAGGCAGCATGGACTCCATCCTTATTTCTTTCCTCCGTGGTTGGAGAATGGGGGATTAAACGGTGGAGACAGAACTGTGGTCGGGCCTGGGGCTTTTGTAGGCAGCGGGAAGAGAGAGAGGGCAGCTGGGGAAAGTCTAGACACAGTTTCCTTCAATTGTCCTCTCTTCCTCTGGGCCTCTCCCTCCATTTTTTCCTTGTCATGGTGGATGCTCAGGCCTTGAACTGATAGGGGCCCAGCGATGGTGGGGTTCAGCCCCCTCACTTCTCAGCCGAATATATATAGCCATCTCACCTTCCAAACAGGGATATTTTCAAGCAGCTGAAGCGCTGGGAGTCCATGCCTCCTGGCGTTTCACCTCTCAGATTCCTCCTTGGGTCTGTTGCAAACTCCACTGAGACACCGAAGCAGCTCTGCCCCGATATTCTGCACCGGCCCCTGCCTGGGTGCCGCTGGGCACTCTTCCTCCGGGTCTCCGTGTCCACAGTCTGCGCTCAAGAAGGCTGCCCAGAACCCATTCCCCCAGGCAGGTGGGGTGGGGGCTCGCTTGGAGAGCTGGAGGAAGATGGCAGAGTAAGAGTTGGTATGAACCAGCGCCTGCTCAGCCAGACTTCCTAAGCTCCCCACCGGGCCCAGGCTGGGCCCCTTCCTCGCACCGGGAGGATCCCTGCTGAGGTCCCCACACCCCTGCACCCAGTGTCCTCCTCTCTGTTCCAGCACCGGGGAGTGGGAGCGGCTCACCCGCTCTAGACCAGGCCAGACCCACAGGCGGCGGTGCAGGCAGTGCGGTCTAGGGTGCCAGTGGCCACAGGCCTCCTCCCGTTCCCTGAAGCATGGGGCAGGGCTGCAGCAGCTCACGGCCACCCACGGCAAGGTGCGTGGAGACACCGCTCACTGCCGAGCCACCGTCCAGCCCAGGATCTATGGGGGTTGGGGCGGCCTCAGGCTCCCTCTGGCCCCACCAAAGCCAGGCTTGGCTTGGCCGGCCGCCCCCACTGCCTGAGAACTGCATGTGCCCCACAGGCCTCGTCGTCGTGCTTGTGAATTGCTGCAGCTCAGCCATCCTGTCCCAGGAAGTGGCCATCCCATCACCAGGGCTCACTCCCCAGTGCAGCCGGGCCTGCCAGGAAAGCAGGCAGGCAGGAGCTGAGCCGCCGAGGGGCGGGAAGAGGGATGCATGGGCAGGTGGGAGCAGGGAACATGGCAGTGTAGACACAGACCCCCATGCAACGCTGGCCCCTCGCACCGCGTTCCTGGACCCAGTGCACCCCAGTCCAGCACCACGCTCTCAGGCCTGGGGTGGGGGCCAGGGAACTAGGGCTGCAGCCGGGAGGCAGCCTTCACTGGCTTGGAGTGGCAGTGGACCATCAGGGAGGGATGCCGGGTGCCATGAGGCAGCTTCACACAAGTCCCGCTGTTGAGTCCCCACCTCTCTCTCTCTCTGAGAGGTCAGTAGTTCAGCCCACTCGGCATGCTATGCACACTGCCTGGCATTTGGTCGAGCCTTTGGTCGTTTTGGATGTTACAGACACTGGCTCTTTATATAGAGAGATGAGAAAAAATATTCTCTTTCATTTTTGGTTTTCTCTCTAAAATTTTCCACCCAATAGTCTATTGCTGAAATAGCAGCAATGTATTCATATTTTTGTCCCTGGAATTTCCCACTTAGCACGGTGTGCTGGAATTGCTCCATGCTAGATCTGCAGAAGGAGTGCTATAGTTCTATCTCACTCTCATTAAAGGCTGTCTACTCTAATTTATTCTATCACTTCCATATTCATGGGCATTGAGGCCATTTTCAGACTATTGGTATTTTAGACAATGTACAGTGAATATATACACTGAGTGGCCAGATTATTATCATCTCTGAACACATAATAATCTGGCCACTCAGTGTATGTATATAGATATATATTAGAGGCCCAGTGCATGAATTCATGCATGGGTGGGGGCTAGCCAGCCTGACCAGGGGTATGGGCATGGACAGTTGGCTAGCCTGCCTACTGGTTGAATTCCTGGTCTACAGGGCAATATGCATATTAGCCTTTTATTATATAGGATATACACTGAGTGGCCAGATTATTATGATCTCTGAACGCATAATAAAAAAGTGATATGCAAATTGACTATGCCTCCGCTATACCCACAAGCCACGCCCACAAGCCAATCAGAGCGAGTATGCAAATTAACCCAACCAAGATGGCTGTGGACACAGAGAGAGCAGGAGGGAAGCTTGGGTTGCCCCAGAGATGGAGGAAGCCAAGCACCCAGGCCTCCGCTTAAGGCAACAAAGTTCTGATGGTTGTGCAGCAGAAGACGTGACTCCACTCCAGGCTACAAAGTTTCAATTGTAGAAGATAAATAAATCCCAGATACCAGGGCCTCCATTTGGGTCACTGGAGGGCATAGCCGGCCTGCAAACCAACACAGGCCCCTCGCCTGGCCACCGCATGCCCCAAGGGAACACCCTGATCCAGAACACCCTTCAGGGCAAACCAGCTGGCCCCCACCCATGTACCAGGCCTCTATCCTATCTAATAAAAGAGTAATATGCAGATTGACCATCACTCCAACATACAAGATGACTGC
>PVJN01017745.1:15471-40186 GCA_004026805.1 Lasiurus borealis
GGGGGGGCAGGACCTAAGCCTGCAGGGGAGGGTAGTTAGGGGTGACCATGGCTGCAGGGGATGGCAGTAAAAGGTGACCAGGCCCATAGAGGAGGGCTGTTAGGGGCAAACAGGCTGGCAGGGGAGCAGTTAGGCATCAATCAGGCTGGCAGGGAAGTGGTTATGGGGTGATCAGGCTGGCAGGAAGAAGCAGTTAGGTGCAATCAGGAAGGCTGACAGGTAAGCAGTTGGGAGCCAGCAGTCCTGGATTGTGAGAGGGATGTCCGACTGCCCGTTTAGGCCCGATCCCTCAAGGGGGTCCCAGATTGGAGAGGGAGCAGGCTGGGCTGAAGGACACTCCTCCCTCACCACCCCTCCCCCCCATGCATGAATTTTGTGCATCTGGCCTCTATTTTAGTATATACATAAAAATGTATGTATGTATGTTTCAGCATATGTGTAAGCATATCCATAGCATAAATTCTTAGAAATGAAATAGTGGAATTGTTGGGTCACAGTATATGCTCATTTAACATTTTTATAGATAAATATAGCTGGATGAAGTATAAATCATAAATATAAATCTTACCAATAGCTTGCAGAAGTAAACTTAGAAAGGTAAAAAGGAGAAGTCATTTGTGTTTAGATGGCCTCTATTTGGGGGATTAAGTAAAATTTCCTAGAATAATTGGCATATTTGAGGTAGGAAAGTTTGCAGACTAATAAGTGGGCAATAGGGCTTTGAGAGATGAGCCTCCAACTAGTTATTCCCAGCTATTTTCTTCCCACTCAGTCTGTGCCTGGCTTGTTATAAGCACTCAAAAAATATATGATGAATGAATGTGTAAATGAATGAATATTATAACTACAGAGACTGCTCAAGGATCCAAGGTCAATGTTTAGATTTGGCCACTATCATCTTATTTCAGTGGCACCCTGATGAATCAGTAGCCTTTAAGTCTTCAGTTTTGCCAGTTTATGTGTGGATCTAGAAGCTTTTGGTTATCATTTCGAAAATCAAGAATATATGTTAATAATCTCAGTAGCGAATAATAATAGGTTAATATCCATACACTGATATATTTTGGAGTCAAATCAAGATCTTTCAGTTCCTAAATGATGCATGATGCAGCAGAAAGGAGTTTGGACATTGGAGAGGCTATAAAAATGGGTTCTGGTTTGACCTACCGCCCAACCCTGATCACAGAGACCCAGTGAACTATGGCTCTGGCGACGACCCGTCCTCCTTCTCTTGGAACAAAGGAGATTGAGCTGCCAACCTCAAGTTTGTTAGAAATATTCAACATGAATAGAGTGAATGTTTCTCCCAGCTTCAGTTTCCTCATCTGTGAAATGGGGCTAAAATGCCCCTGTCAGGGTACAGCCAATGCGGAGACCACACTCACATCTGTAAAACACATGCAGCTAGCATCTTTTTTTCCAGTGTCTGATCTGAGCCTCTTCATATTCTCCACTGTCAACTGGATATACGGGGGGAATTAAATGTAATGCAACCCAGTGGCAACCAGCCCAACCCCACACTTACAGCAGTTTCTTTCGTTCATGCTGGCTCTCACATAAACACCCAGTCTTGCAGCATCCCGCTCCCTCCCGTCCCTCCAGATGGCAGGCTTCTGGGGAGCTTTCTGTGGAATGAAGATACATCTGGGCATTCCCTGTACTATATACCGACTCCGCTGATCTCCTCTTTCTGCCCCATGGCAGGGTGGCCGCCTGCCATCTAACTGTGATATCTGCCTCTCATATTTCTGTCTGTTCTCTTGGCTAAATCAGAGCCTGCTGGACCTCCTCTGCTGACATGGACTTAGTTGGGCCCTTACTGGAACTGTGAACCCCTAAAATCTGTGACTCCCATTCAATTCCTGAACTAAGAAGCCAGCCTCATCATCCTTAGCTACAGTTTTATTTCACTCCAATTGCTTTGAGTCCATCTCCTTACTCCCACCTGCTCCCTCAATCTCTCCAGCCTGACTCTAAGCAGACTGGATATATTTGAGGATTCCATTTCTCTCACTTAAAAAAAAATAAGTGAGTTCCTGGAGTCATCAAGGATCCAGATTGCCTATGTTTGTGTGTGGTGGGTATGCGTCTACGCCCAAGATCACTCAGCTAGAGCTCCTGCCATTGCATCCAGTTCCAAGCAGTAGAACAAAGGACGGGGAGTGTATCTCTGATGAGTCAGCTTCCTTTAAGGATGCCTATCAGAAGTCCCACTCAAACTTTTGCCTACATTTCACCATCTATAATTTCATCCTATGGCCATATCTGGTTGCAACGTAGTCTTTCTGCCCCTAAATTTGGATTAGGTTACTTAGAAAGACAAAGGAATGAACAATAGGGAGAAAGCCAGTCATCTCTGCTGACCAGCAGAAACCTCTACATCGATCTCAGCATATTCCAGGCCCCAGAGTTCTCACTCAGGGTTTCTCTCTGCCTTGCGGCCTGGCATCCCAGGGTTGTAGTTTATTCCTCAAGGCACTATTCATGCGACCCACACAAGGTGTTTCAGCAAGATCTCTATGTCACCTAAACCTCGTAGTGCTCGCTCACCCCACCCTTAACACACATTCATATACCGGTATTCCCTGGTCTCCGGCCAGAGGAAGCGAGGCCAGGATCTGATGTTGCCCCCATATCTTTCCCCTGTTTCATCCCCTTCTCTTCCACAATCCTTGGGGATGGGAGGGGTAGGATTTCCTCCTTCTCTTCCTTTCTGTCCTTGACCTTCCTGTCCCTGCCTCCCTTCCCCAGATGCAACGTGTGAGGGCATGGCTGCCAGGCATTATGGGGGAGAAAAATAAAATGCGCAGGCTTCACATTTTGAACATATGACCCCTGGCACACCTACATTCTTTCTTCTTTATGGAGCACATGGTAAGCAAATAGACCTTCTAATGAAGAAGAGGGTTGTCATGGGAATCAAATAAGCTAAAACACGGAAATCTCTTGTCCCGATGTGTGGCACGGTGTACATGCTTAGTCAACATTAGCCGATCCTGTTGTGGTTTCACTGAAACAGCACTGCACAGTCTGCCTCAGTCTTCATTCCTTCTTCTGGTCTCCCCCCGACGAACATGCTGCGTGCCCAGCTCCATCTCACAGAACTGGCATTATGTTTCTCCGCTGCACTTTCTGTTGTGCTCTGTTCTGAGCCGTAGTTTCTGGGAGTGGGGACTCTTTCTCTCCTGAGGACCGGCTCAGAGACCTGACTCCTAATTTACTTTGTTCCTGGGAGCCGTGGCCCTGAGCCAGCCACCGCTCCTCGGGGGAGGGGGCTAATTGGAAGAGGGAAGATTGATGAAGGTCAGTGTGGATGGCGATGTAGAATTACGGCTGGAGGCTGGGTCAGCTGAAGTCGGGCCTTTCCATACTGCACCTCATTGTGCGGCTCCAAATGATTTTCTGGCCCGGTGACCCCCCGCACTTCGTGTTCCTTCTATAATGGCAGCTCAAGAGAGCATGTGAGTTAAGTAAGGCAAGATGAGAATTGATCTATTGACAGTCAATCAGGGGGGCTGCTCGGCGGGTCTGAGAGGGAGTTGCCAGAGGCCCTGCACTGTAATTTCACTGAAATAGATTTGACAAAGCATCCAGAGGAAAATGAGGCAAACATGGTTTCCTCAACTGCCTAGGGCCTCCGTGTCCACCAGCTGCACGGGGTTTCCTGGGGTTGAGAAGAAAACCCTCAGGGAGGTGGGGCTGCGCACAAGCAGGTCGTTGTAAAGCAGGGAAAATATGGGTGAGCGAATTTGTACAGAAACATAGTCCAGCTACTTTCCAGTACAGCACACTGACATCCAACAAGAATGTAAACAAACACTTTGAACAGCCTCGGGAGATGTCCCCACCAGGGCTCCTCGCAGCCAGTGACCAGAGAAGATTCCTCAGGAAGAGAGAAGAGCAGGAAGGTGGAGGGAACTGAGGAGAGGTGCTGAGAGGTGCCCCAGCAGCCAGTCTCGAGAGGGGCTCTCAAGTCTTCAGGCAGATCCGTCCCCATTGCCTCTGGTGTCCCAGACAAAGAAGCTGCGTGAGGCACGGCCAGCCAAACCTGGAAGGATTCCTGTTATTTTCACATTTCACACGAGGGCCGTGTGTCTGGTGATACCGGAAATTCCCCTACTCGGGGAGAAAACGAGAGGAGGGCATGAATGTTGATGGAACTGGAACCAACATCAGGGACAAGTCAGGGAATAGATTTGGGAAATATCAGTTTAAGGCCTTGGCTTATTTATATTTATATATATATATATATAAAAAGCCAGCAACTGGAATGCCATAGTGACAGGAAGGCAGGAAGGACTGGTAGCTATGACGCCCACTATGGCCAGTGAACCTGCCAGATTGGGGGGTGGGGCCAGTGGGCCAACCTCCCACAGCCCCTCCCCCTGGCCACCCTGCCCATGATTGTCCTCTCCCACCCCAATAGAGTGCAGGGTGGTTGGCCAGTTCCCTCTTACCCCCAGCCAGCCTGCCCCAGATCGGCTGTCCCACCCCTTTTAGCCAACTTCCCCTCCCCCAGTTGGCTCCATCCCTGATCATCCCACACACAAGATGCACCCCCCCCCACCATGATCAGGAGCAGGGCCAGCGGACAACTGCCTGCGTCCCCTCCCCCCTGCCAGCTCCACCCCCGATCAAACCCACACACACACACCAATCAAGGTAGAGCTGGCTGACCAACCTCCCAAGGTCCCACCCCTATCTGCTGACTCCACCCCCAATCGGCCCCCTCATTTGGGGTTGGGGACAGGGCTGGTCGGCCCACCACCCACAGCCCCTCCTCATGGCCGGCCACACCCCCAAACAGCCCCCTACCCCAATCAGAAATGGGGCCCACCCACCAATCTCCCTTGATTCTTCCCCCCAGCTAGCCAGGCCCTCTTCAGGCCCCCAATCGAGGTGGGCTAGCCAGCCAACCTCCCGCTGCCTCCTTCTCCCAACAGGCCCAGCCCCAATTTGCCCCAATGGGGGCCAGGCCTGCTGGATTTCACCTGTACTGGGCCTCTAATCTATAATAATAAAGGTACAATATGCTAATTAGGCTGGACGTCCTTTCAGACATCCTTCCAGGACAAAGCCAGGGCTGCAGCCATAGGATCAGGCAGCTGCTGAAGCTGTAAAGACCTACTCTTGCATGAATTTTGTGCACCGGGCCTCTAGTACTTAAAAACAACTGACAATAATAACTACTTACATATATCATCTCATTACTTCACACAGCAAACATATGAGGAAATTGAGGCGCAAAGAGATTAGGAAATTTACCTAAAATTATAGATTTTGTAAGTGTAAAGTTAAGATTTGAACCTGAGGAGTCTGACTCCAGAGACCCACGTTATCACAGGAATACATCCTAAAACCAATATTTGTCACACCAAAACTCCCAACAGTAAAATGGCTAATCACTTTAACATTAACTATGAAGCACTACATTAGCATACATTTCCACAAGGTAATTTTCAGAGTTAATTATACAATATTCAATTCTACTTAGGGCCATTCTTTAATAAGTGAGCTAATTTTTTTTTCTACATTTTAAAATAATTGCTTTTGATTTGTGTCCTTAGCTCAGATCTACCTTTTCATTTTTAAAAGCCAGCGTCCAGGAGAAAAGTTCAGAGCCACTAAAGCACGGCAAGTTACCTTGGCATTACCTTCCGGGCTCCCCTCTGCTTTGGCATTCCCTCTGACAGTCTGGGTGCCCAGCATGGGGCCTGGTGCTGCTCAGAGGCTGTGGGTGAGACGCTGGAACAGAATTCAAGGGCAGTTTAGACTCACATTTTCACTCACTGACTCTGAGAGCTACCTTAGAGTAGCTGTCGTTTTCTCTAAGAAATGTTAGCTTTATTGCCTGAAATAAAAATAGCCTAAGCTATTTTGTGTTCATATTTTACGACTCATTGTGAGAATTAATATTTCATAAGAAAATTATTTTGATTCAAAATGTGACTTTTAAAAGGTTTATGGTATTCTTTAAGTGTAACTTTTATTATGCCTTGGGGCCGCAGCTTTTCTCAAAGAATATACTGTGGTTATGGATGTCTTGGACCCCTTGTGAATTCCCCTTCGTGTTCTGAGGCTGAAATGAGAGAAATTATTTTCTGTACATAATTCACTCTCTTCTTTCCACTTCTACCCCTCCTTTTCCCTGGCTGCCTTTTTTTCTTTCCATGTAAAATACATAGAATAACCACCATAGCCAGTGAAAGAAATGTTTTAAAAAACAGGTCGTGTTTTAACCAAGCCAAAGTTAAAAAAAAAAAAAAAATGGGAAGCTAATGGGTGGGAAGATGTTGAAAACTGTACTCTCAGTTCTAGCCCAATCTCATGCCCTTCCCTCCTAAACATTCTTTTTCTTTTTTCTCCCCTGGTCTACATTGAAATAATCGATCTCGTTTTCAGCCTCCCACATGATGGAGAGGCCGGCATTGACCTTCAGCCAAAGTAGCTGCCGAAGTAAAACAAAAACTGCTGGTTATTTCTCATGGTCTATGGATTGGGTGGAGGGGCTAGCTGATTGGAGCCAGGTTGGCCTGATCTTAGTAGGGCTTGGTCATGCATCTGGTGTCAGCTAGAGGGCCATCTGGGCTAAATGCTGAGACAACTTTTCTGAGACAACTCAGCTCTCCTCCATGTGTGTTCCACACCCCTTGCAGGCTGGCCCAGGGCTCCAGGAGGGAAGGAGGAAGTGTGCATGTGCTTCTCAAGCTCCCACTTCAACAGGTTTGTTAACATCCTATTGGCCAAGCCAAGTCACACGGCCAACCCTGGGATGAAAGTAAGAGAAGGCCAAGAGTTATAGGGCAGAGAGCCTAATACAGAGAGACCAGTATGTAGGCCATTTGTGCAACTAAGCTGTCAGAGTTCCCAATTAAAACTTGAAACTGGGCAAAAAGGGACAGTTTGCAAGCAAAATACAGTCACTCCTCATTATTTGCAGATTCCCTGTTTGCAAATTTGCCTACTTGTTAAAATGCATTTGTAACCACAAATCAATGTGGAGGCCCTTGCACAGTCATTCCTGCACGTGCTCAAAGTAGGGACGATTTTGAATTGCCCAATGCACATGTTCCCTGTGCTGAGGGCGAACAAGATGACACACTGTGTCAACTCGCATACTGCAAGCAAACGTCCATTTCGTGGTATGCTTAGTGTCACGTTTTTTGCATTTTTGTGCTGTTCATTGCGCTGTGTAAAATGGTCCCCATGTGTAGTGCTAAAGCTAACGGGCGTTCCTGAGCACAAGTAGGCAGCGATGTGCCTTAAAAAGAAAATACTACATGTGAGCTATGCTTGGTTCAGGCATGAGTTACAGAGCTGTTGGCCATGAGTTCAATGTTAATGAGTCAACACTATTAAATTAGGTGTCTTTATACAGACACTCAAAGCAAAGTTATGCATTTATTGATTGATGAAAATGTGATCGAAGGCTCACAGGAACCTAACCCCGTATTTCAATATGGTTCAATATTCACTAATTCAGTGTCTGCAGCAACATTATAGACCATAATAGCCTCAAATAATGAGAATCAACTGTGGTTCCATTTATTTTGAGCCTTATAATTCTTAAAATCGTTTAAAGAGCAAAAGCTGTATGCTTATCACCATATATAATTGCAAACTTCTAAAAAGCAAAAAAAAACAAAAACAGCTCTTTCACATAAACACCTATGTGGGCTTACATCAAACAATCTCTTCTCCTCAGCAAAACATTTTAAGAGTACAACAACTAAATGGTAAAGGAACACATGTTCGTGCAATTCTTGGTGACATTTGGCAAATGGTTACTGAGCTTCTCCTACGAGTAACTCTAGCTGAGGCTTAATTCTGTAGTAAATGGATGAAAACTATGAAAGAATAATAGAGATTCCCGGGAGTAAAATAGGATTCAAATGTGTTTATGAGTCTTAGAATGAAGACACTGAGCAAGAAAGAAAGGTGCAGGCACAAAATTATTCACAGAATGAAAGCCAGGACTACCAGTCCCAGGAATGCATCTATTAAACGTAGAAGTTCAAAGGCATTTTGTCTTGTTACAGCACATGGTATCCCCCAAGTACTCTGACCCCAAATCTGAGCTTTGATGCTGGGTGTGATGAAACGGTTAGAGAATATCCTGTTAAAGCTTAGCCTCTGCAATCTCAGACCAGGGTCTAAGTCCCAGCTCCACTTTATTGGCCAGGTGACAGGGCAATAGGCACTCCCTCCCGAGGTCCCAGTTTCCTTATTTATCAAATAGAAGTAAAAGGAGCAATTACACAAACATAATCAGACATGTTATGAAGGCTCACGAGGTTCCTGGCCCCTGCTGGGAGCTCCCCACGCATTGCTTCATTTACTCCTCACAACTGTCCTTCCAGTGGGTGCTGTCATTCTCCCCATCGTCTGCACCAGAAAGGAAGGGCAGAGAGAAGTTAAACAATCTTGCCTAGAATTTGAGTTGGCAGAGTCAGAATTCGGTCCTAGGCATCTGGCTCTATCTTCCTCATCCTTTTGTTTGTCAGACTTAAACGAGATAATGCATGGAAAATGTCCAGCAGAGTGCCAAGCGTAGATCTTTTTAAATAAGTGTCCCACCATCCCTCACTTCCACTACCAATGGATCTGCAACGTAGAGAGGCTATGTAGATCTCTGTGGAGACTCTGTTCACACTGAATCCTACTCCGGTTGAAAACACCATGGGAAAGAATCTTACCTCACCAGGAAAAGCATTCCAAATAACCCCCTGGAGAAATTTCTTATCTTAATGAATGGAAGCTAATAAACATAAGGTTGGGAAATCAGATCCAAGATTGGTGTTTTTAAAACCTCTCCCAGGGAGGTTAAAACATTCAAAGGTTTATCTAAACCCTTCTTGAAACTGTTTAATCTTTAGGATATTCTAACTTTATTTTTTGTCTTACATGCAACAGTCATGTTTTTATGGAAACATGTTAAGTGCAGAAGGAAGCCATCTGGATAAGCCAACCTTCTGACAGACTGAAGCAAAACACACTTGGGGATCTTCTGGGTTTTAATTCCCTGTTGTAGGAAGGGAACTAAAGAGAGAGCAAAGCTATCTAGATACCATTTTCACTCACATAATTTTCTTTTCTATTTTAATCCTGTTTTATCAAATTATCACAAATTCTCCTAGTCCTGCACTTTAAGACTGAACAGACATAGGTTGTAAGCAAGAATTACTGATTGTTAGACAGAGACAAATATCACATGATCTCACTTATATGTGGAATCTAATGAACAAAATAAACTGATGAACAAAATAGGTCCAGAGGCATGGATGCATGGAACAGACTGACAGATTTAGGAAGGGAGGGGGAGGGGAAAAGAGGAAATGGGAAAGAGATTAACCAAAGAACATATATCCATATATGCATATTCCAATGACACAGGAATAGTGTGGTGAAGTTCTGGGGAGTGGGGGGTAGGTTCAGGGTGGAGGGGGCCTGCGAGGGGGAAAAGGGGTTATCTGTAATACTTTCAACAATAAAGATAAATTTTTTTAAAAAGAATCAAAACAGAATCCAAGGTCATTCAGGAATTAAAAGCATGTTCCCCAAAAAGAGAAAGTGGCAGACCTCAGCCTTCTCCATGGCAACATTCAATGCAAGAAATTGGTGAAACAGTATCTTCAGACTTCTGATGGAGAACATGTGTGGCCCAAGAAATATTTGCTTGCCTGGCCAGTGTGGCTCAGTGGCTTAGCATCAACCTATAAACCAGGAGGTCACGGTTGAATTCCCAGTCAGAGCACATGCCTGGGTTGTGGATTTGATCCCTTAGTGCGGGCCATGCTGGAGGCAGCCACTTAATGATTCTCCCTCATCATGGATGTTTCTCTCTCTCTCCCACTCCTTTCCACTCTGAAATCAATAAAGAAGAAAAAAGTATTTGCTTTATGTCTAAAGGTAGCAGATAGTTTTAATAATGCAAAGCTATAACATAGCACTTATGAACCCTTCTTTAAAAAAAAAAAAAAAAAGATAAAATTAAGCCAACCCAAACAAAAGTAAAAGTGTTTGAAGTCATGGATGAAGGGATTGTTGGTGACCACAGGTACATAATTACATTTCCAGAGCTCAGCTCTGTATGTTATAAATCTTGGTAATACAAAAATAATAATAAGTGAGACAGGAGATGAAGCTGGAAGGAATCATGAAATATAAATTTTCCTCCCTTTTCATGATGAGGAATAAAACTGTGAGACATGCATAACACAAGAATTAGAAGTTACTGTATCAAAGTTTTAAATATTATAAATAAAAAGTATATTTAAAGAAACAATATAAACAGAAAATATAAATATACTATGACCAAATAGTGATAAAATTATGTGCAACAAATATATGTTATAAAAAATAAATGTTAATGAGATCAATCCATATAACAAAAGGAATAGACTACCAGTCTGGATTGCAAAACTAATCTATTTATAATGCTAATAGTGAAAACATAGGAATAAGATAGGGATGCCCACTCTCATCACTCCTATTTGACATAGTACTGGAAGTATTAGCCATTGCAATTAGACAAGAAGAAGAAATAAAACGCATCCAAATTAGAAAAGAAGAAGTAAAGCTGTCCTTATTTGCAGATGACATGATATTGTATATAAAAAAACATGAAGACTCCATCAAAAAACTAATGGACTTAATAAATGAATTCGGCAATGTAGCAGGATACAAAATTAACACCAAAATCTATGGCATTTCTCTACACCAATTGTGAACTTACAGAAAGAGAGACTAAAAAAGCAATCCCATTTACCACTGCACCAAAAAAATTAAGATACCTAGGAATAAACTTAACTAAGGAGATAAAAGATCTATACTAAGAAAACTACAGGACACTGAAAAAAGAGATAGAGGAAGATGTAAACAGATGCAAGAGCATACCATGCTCATGGATTGGGAGAATCAACATAATTAAAATGTTCATACTACCCAAAGCAATCTATAGATTCAATGCACTCCCCATTAAAATACCAATGCAAATTTCACAGACCTAAAAAGAACTCTCCAAAAATTCATCTGGAATAAAAAAAGACCCCAAATAGCCACAGCAATCCTGAGAAAGAAGAATAAAGTAGGTGGGATCTCAATACCAGATTTCAAGCTGTACTACAAAACCATTGTTCTCAAAATAGCCTGGTACTGGCACAAGAACAGATATATACAGATCAATGGAATAGAATACAGAATACAGATATCTACCCAAACCACTATGCTCAATTAATATTTGACAAAGGAGGCATGAACATACAATGGAGTCAAGACAGTCTCTTCAATAAATGGTGTTGGGAAAATTGGTCAGATGCAAAAAAATGAAACTAGATCACCAACTTACACCATACACACAAATAAACTCAAAATGGAAAAAGGACTTAAACATAAGACAGGAAACCATAAAAATACTAGAGGAATCCACAGTCAGCACAATCTCAGACATATGCCGAAGAAACTTCTTCACTGATACTGCTCTAGGGCAATGGAAGCTAAAGAGAAAATAAACAAATGGGACTACATCAAAATAAAAAGCTTTTTCACACCAAAAGAAACCATCAACAAAACAACAAGAAAGCCCACTGTATGGGAGAACATATTTGCAAATGTTATCACTGATAAAGGTTTAATCTGCAACATCTACAGGCAATTTATACAATTTAATAAAAGGAAGATAAATGATCCAATAAAAAAATGGGCAGTGGACCTAAATAGAATCTTTTCAAAAGAAGACAGAAGGAAGGCTAAGAGACACATGAAAACATGTTCAAAGTCACATTTTATCTGAGAGATGAAAATCAAAACAACAATGCGATACCATCTCACACCTGTCAGAATGGCTATTATCAACAAATCAACAAAAGACAAGTATTGGTGAAGATGTGGAGAAAAAGGAACCCTCATGCACTGCTGGTGGGAATGCAGACTGGTGCAGCCACTGTGGAGAGTTTCCTCAAACAACCAAAAATGGAACTGCCATTTGACCCAGTAATCCCTCTCCTAGAAATATATCCTAAGAAACTAGAAATACCAATCAGAAAGGATATATGCACTCCTATATTCATAGCAGCACAATTTACTACAGCTAAGATTTGGAAACAGCCTAGATGCCCATCATCAGAGGACTGGATCAGAAAACCATGGTACATCTACACAATGGAATACTATGCTGCCATAAAGAAGAAGGGATGCTTACCATTTACAGCAACCTGGATGGAACTGGAGAGCATTACACTGAGTGAAATAAGCCAGTCAATGAAAGAAAAATACCACATGATCTTACTCATTTATGGATAATAAAGAAAATTATAAACTGATGAACAAAAAGATAGATACAGAGGCAGTAAAACATCAAACAGACTGTCAAATTACAGTGGGAAGGTTAGGGAGAGGTGGGGTAGATAAGAGATCAACCGAAGGACTTGTATGCATGCATATAAGCACAATCAATGGACGCAAGACACTGGGGTGAGGGCTTGTATGGGAGTGGGGTGTGGGGGCAATGGGAAAATATGCACACATGTAATACATTAATAAAAAATGGAAAAAAAACATATGAGGCCTGAGTAATAAATTTATTATACATTCATATAATAGAATATCTGATAGTCATTAAGAAAGAACTGAATATATGATATGATGTGAATGAAGTTCAATATAAATTAATAGAAAAATCATGTAAGAATAATGCATAATGTTTATTCCATTTGTATTTTGTAAAGGATATATATTATACACACTCATATTTATACATTTGCCTCCCTATGTATATACATATATGTATGCAGTTGCCTGTGTATGTGTTTTCAGTATTGCAGCAATAGGGAAATTGGGACAGTGAGAAGGATCTACTCGCTGAAGGAGTATCCTATCTCTGACATTGTTTAGAATTGCTGGTGCATGGTGCTAATAAAAACCAGACCGACCTCTACAATATTTCATTATTTTCTACAACTTTTCTAACCATATACCTTCTTATTGTCTACACTTGGAGTGGACCACTCCAATCGCTTCACCCTTGATATGTCAGTGTGTGTGTAAGATGGTATCTTGAATAGAAGAAAGTGTGTGTGAGTGTGTGTGTGTATACTAGCTGGGATGATACACAACCCATAGTTAATGTGATCAAATCTACAACTAAAATTGGAGGATATTTGAGAACAGAGACTATACAGGGGTGATCAAAAATAGGTGTACTGTTGTTCATATGGAAAAATAATACAATAATTAATAAATAATATAAGAAAAAACTGTCTCCAAATCTTGGCTATTGTAAATTTATCAACCAAAGGACTTGTATGTATGCATATAAGTATAACCAATGGACACAGACACTAGGGGGTAAGGGCATGTGCTGGGGGTAGGGGTGACAGTGGGGGGAAAAGGAGACATATGTAATACTATATGTAATACTTTAAACAATAAATAATTTTTTAGAAAAGGAATAAACTGCCTCATGTACTCACAACTGCAAATCCCCTTTTGCCCATCCCTTATAAACTTTTCTCTACCATATGAAAAATTTTAAGTTGAAATGTATCTCTTCATAATATAGGTTTTTTTTAATATATTTTTATTGATTTTAGAGAGGAAGTGAGAGGGAGAGAATGATAGAAACATCAATGATGCAAGAGTCCTTAATTGGCTGCCTCCTGCACACCTCCTACTGGGCATGAGCCTTGATCGGGAATCGAACCCTTAACCTCTTGGTTCCTAGACTGATGCTCAACCACTGATCCATGTCAGCTGAGCCATAATATCGTTTTAACCAATAGTAAAAATAAGGAGGGTATAAAAGAATTGTAGCTGGAAAAAGGCCATTGATTTAAATTGAACGCTCAATTTATTTGTTGCTCCTGCCAGATATAGCAAAACAGAATACACCTTGGCTTACATAGTGCTTATGTCAAATAAAAGAAAGCATACTAGATCACCCAGGTTCCCACACCTCGCCCAGTGCCTGGCACACAATAGACAGACAATAAAAGTGTGTTGGGAAAATTAATAAATTAATTTAGTCAAAGAAATGTTACTTAACTTGTATAACGAGCAGCAATTTCAAAAACAGAAATGCAAAAGATACACACAAAAAAAAAGGTGCAAAAATGACTTTTAGCTGCATCAACTCTCAGGACTTTCCAAAGCCTAACACCCGGTTTCTCTGGTACTGGACCTTTCTCTAGGAGCTGGAAGCCATCAGCATGCTGGTTCCCAGAAGCCTGGATTGACATGCAGCTGCTGCTTGGAGGATGCCGTGAGGTGGAGCATGTCCCTCAGACTGTACCTGTCAAGTGACAGACGTCTCAAGTGGCCTTCAGCAATTGCTAGCCTGCAGTCTCTTTCCATGTGTGTCTCTCAGGAGTATATGAAGCACCACTCGCCGTTGCTGTGGTCTGAAACGTTATTCATTAGTGGCAGAGCCCGTGTTGCCCTCATCTGTTTAAGGAGTGATTTAGTCAACCCGTGGTAGGAATAAAGTGGCTCCATTTTCTTCTATTCTAACAGGAGTTTGCAGAGGGAGCCAGACTCGCCATCTGGACAGAACCCAAGGCCGCTTTCCTCTGCGCCTCCTGCGCTCCCCAGACCCGGTGAGAGGAGAGGGAAAGGTCCCTAGATGAAGTGGGGAGTTCGGGGTTACAATTTCTGACCAGTTTAGGCAGAATTATGCTCTTACTGGTGGTCAAAGAGGCAGTGGTGCCAAGTCCACATTTCAGAGCAGCCCAGCCAGCGGGTGGAAGAGTCGTGGCAGACACCCCTGCGGTTCCACTCCTCAGGCTGACCTGTGGGATGGGTGTTGGGCTCCTCCTCAAATGGGACCAGATGAACGTGGTCCTGACTCTTGCCTAGTGACGCTGCCAAATACAGGCTTACAGGACATACCTGTAGCCAGGAGACAATCACACAGCACTACGTCCACCGGAGAGATGGCATTTCAACTCAAACTGCAGTCCACGCGCACCAACCAGCTTATCTGAGGCCTCACGCATTCCTTGTTCCATAGGAGTTTGTTGATCAAAGAGTCTCACCTCACCGTGTGGCATTTTCTTGGAGGAATGTGGCCCTAGGGGAGATGATTGCAAGGATCCTACCATACTACTGTTCTATGGAGGATATTTATGGACTTCATTTGTATTGGGGTACAGGATGGAGGCTGGCCACAGAGGTGATGGCAGAAAGAACCACTCTTTCTGCCCCAACATGAAACTTTAAATCATTCTCACCCTTCAGGGATTTCCCTCGATGCCACTTTCTCCAGATCGGCTTCTCCTGTATCCCTTCTTCGTGGTCCCCAGGCAGGGTTGTGGGGTTGCTCTGCACTGAAGATTCCAGGCATGACTAGTCCTTGCTCGCTGGGGGCGGAGGTCACGGCGGGTTCAAAGTTCCTGCGCATCAACGTTTCTCTCTGAGCGTGGCCGGTATGAGTGGACGTGAGGAAGTCTGGCCACCCAGCTCTCTCTCTTTTCTTCCTCCAAGCTCTCTCATCTGCTTCATTTTCTGTCCCCTGACGTGGCTGATGAGCGGTCAAACAGTTCGGGTTCCAGGAAAGAGAGAGGTCTCTTTTAGACCCCACCCTGAGCCCCAGGCTTCCTCACTGGGGTTTCTGACATTAACCACACATGCAGCCAATGGAGCTTTGTATCCTGTGTTCTTTAGCTGCTGTCCCCTGCAGCTTTTCAGGGAAAGAGAGCTGCTTAAAGGGAGGGCCACAAGTGCCCCGGCCCCTGTGCCTCACCTGTCACCGCGCACATGGGAGGCACTCAAATGTCGAGTCTATTGAGAGGGTTCGACGTCTCAGTCATTTGTGAAGAATTGAAGTGTGTGGCCAAAGTGTCCTTGCTTCCACAATGACAAAGCATCAGGAACGGCTGCATCAAGGAAAACCCTCTGAGAGCCCCATCTTGAGGTGATGTGAACAGGATTCTAGCTACTTAAAGCTCCTCTGGGTCTGTGTTTTACAAAGTGTGGTGTGTGTCCCCCAAGAGCTAGGCAAGATGATTTCATTTGTACTACACAAGCAACATTTTATTTTAATTATTCTGAATATATTTAATGTTTCTTAGAAAAAGTAATATACCCAAAGTATAATTTTACAAGTACTATTGATTAGGACAAGGTGAAGGTTTTTGTCTTTATAAATTTTTGCACAGATTTAAAGAAAAAGTGAAATCAATAATAGTCTAGGTATATGAAGTCAATAACAAAGATGATTATATGGAAGATTGATATTAGGAAAACTCCGGCCACATCCCTCTCAGTTCGCAGTATGTGTGGCTTGGAGACCTGGCTAATAGCAGAGGCCAGAGACCCATTCTGGTCAATGATACACTAGCACATACCCTGAGTGGCCTTTTAAAAGTCACCAATGTACAGTAGCTCTGCTGGGTCACTTTTGAGGCTGAGCTCACTGCTCTCTGGATGGAATCTTCCTTCTTCAGCTCTGCAGTGACCAGAGGAGGGCCGCTGGGTGGGGAATTGTGGACCTTCCCCAGAGGGTGGCTTTCGACCCAGGAGGCTTTCCAGGGAGATGTTGGGGGTTGGCACCTCTGTGGAGCTGACCTGCCTTGTTTAATTCTGGGCTGGACCCTCAATCTGGGGATTTGTTTCCCCAAAATTGGAAACTGACATGATATGATGCAAAAGACATATTTTTAAAAGGAATATAATCTAAAACTGAGTAGAATGATAGGAGTAAAATGAAGTTGGCTAAAGCAAAAGAATCCACTAAGCAGCCAGTCAGCGCCCTGAGCACCTGAGGACGCAAAGCTGGGCAGTGAGCCTCAGACATGAACCTTCGCTGCAGGGCTGGTCACTTCCAACATGAGGAAATATGGCACTCGTGGTCCATCCTGAGGCACAACAATGTTGCTCTAAAGCAATATCAGTTGGAGAAAGTGAAAGGCTAATGGCAGTGAGCTGTGATGTCAGATTGAGGGTGGGACCATGACTAGGAGTACCGGGCGGGTCCTGTAAGCATCTTAGTACCTGGCTCAACTCCAGCAGCTGAGATCAGAGTGCTGGATGGTTGGGGACTGGGGCTTGGAATAGAATGGAACATCCCCCGGCTGTGGAGCAAAGCAGATAGCTATGGTCAGTTGTCACAGCTGGAACCATCAGGGATGAGGAAGTAGGTTGGAGCCAGGATTCTGCTGATATTGTCAATAGTTGTGATGGATGAGTCAGGCAGGTGGTCAAAAACTAAGGGCTAGGAGATCCCTAAGGAGAGAGCAAAACAGAGGGACAGATTTGAAGCATCAGCTCCAAGTGCAAGCTCAACAACCACAATCAAGTAATTAAGTGTGATAACTGTTCTCATGAAGCTCTTCTCAGACATCATGGCCTCTCTGACAGCCTTTGGTAACCTTCATCCTGGGCTTGGTTAGGTGTCCATCCTTTGTGCTCTGACACTTCCTGTTTCTATCTTACTACTTTCACAGCATTTAGCACACTGTATTGTCATTGTCAACTTACTCTCCTCTCTCCTTGTAAGGACAGGGACTGTGTGTCTTTCATCTGAGTAACTCTGCTACAGAGAGGGAGGAAGGAAAGAAGAGAGAGAGAGAGAGAGAGAGAGAGAGAGAGAGAGAGAGAGAGAGAGAGAGAGAGAGAGACTAAGTGAATTTGAACTAAATTGGCAAACTTTCTCCACAGCCAAATCACTTGGAGATCCCAAGGGGGTATCAATCACAGGGTTTCAACTACATTTCAAAAACTAACTCATGCTGGCTGATGCTTTGGAAGTAACTTGTGGTGCAAAGTGGGTGTCTTGCTGAATCCAGTTTCCACCTTCACTGCATCAGCATGACACTCTTTCTCTTCCCAGGAGGCTCCATCCTCCCTCTTCCTTAGAGCCATTGTCTGCTCGACATGAAAACCGTCCTCTAGAAAACATAATCTCTAATTACATCAAGGGAAAATCCAGCTCTCAGGTACAGCGTGATTAAGCACAGAAAACCTACTTTCCAATAATAATGAACCAGTCCCTTCTTTTCAGCCAGAGTTGGTTCAGCCCGTGCACTGATTTCCCAGAATCCTTCAATGCTTTTACTCACTGTCAATTCGCAGTAAAAATCCTCTCTCAAAGTTGGCACTCTGTGTTAGATGTCTGAACTGCGTGTCATCCAACTGAATTGCTCTCCTTGGCTTCTCCTCCATATAAGTACACACTTCGAAAACCACTTGCTTTAAGCTCCTGAGTTTTCTTGGCTTCTAAACTCTCTCTGGGTTTCCTTCATGCCTGCTCTCTTATCGCTGCCTCTGAGTTTCCACCCCGCATTTGCACACCTGAGCTCACCTCACAGTTCATCATGGACCAGGCCAGGCCAGTGCTTCTCCCCCTGCACCATGCGCGTAGCACCTGTGCTATGGGAGGTGGCAGATGAGGAAAACAGTCCTGCTGTGTTTCTGAGGGGTCATCCATCCACCCCAGAGAACATCCTCCAGGTCAACGTCTCTCATAGACAGACAGTTAGTGGAGCCCCCTGCTGGGTGCCCTAGTTGTGCCAAGGCTAAGGTGGGGGCAAAGATCAATCAGAGGCAGGCTGGCAAGCCTGTGGGTCTCCACCTGGCAAATGCTCCTCCATTCAAGTCCCAGCTCATGTCACCCCTTCCTGGCAGGTGCTCCTGACTAGTCCCTTCATCTCTAACTCTACAGTTCTTCGTTTACATTTCTGCTACAGTGCTCATCCTGTGTGAGGACTTATGGGAAACATACATGACACTCCTCCCCTCTGGTTTTGGAATCAATGGAGAAATATACACATGAGTTGAAGAGGTGGCACTGACAGTATCTGCTTCATTATATATCAGTTGAAGCTGGACGGGAGAAAGCAATGGACCTGCAGCCAAATGAGCTTCCTAATTTGCTACACGCACATCCATACACACTCGCCCCCACGGCCCTGGCTCAGCCACCGGGTCACACTAAGCAGCTGGAGATCGGCAGGCCTCCCTGGACAGAGCAGCTCTCTTAGCACACAGGGGAGAGAGCATGCCTGCTCACTGCTAGGGGACGCTTTAAAAGAGAAGGGGCAGGCTGTTTGGAGTGATCTTCATGTTAACACATTACTCCCTCCAAGAGACTAAGCTAGAGCAGCAATGTTCAACCTTTCGCCTCTCATGTCACACCTAAACTAATTACTAAAATTCTGTGGCACACCAAAAAATATATACTTGTGTCGACCTGACAAAAAAAGGTATAATTTTGATTCATTCACACTGGATAGCTATTGTTGTGTTGGTTGTTATCATTTCTCTTTTTCTTTTTTTCTTTTCTTTTTTTGGACAGTCTAAGGGAAAAGAGGTCAGTGCCCTGACTAACTAGTCAGGTATTGCATGTTTTAAAAGTTCTTGCGGAACACCAGTGTGCCACTTCTAACCAAAGGGATTGCTGCTCTATAGTATTAGGGGATATTACTCTATGCTTTTTTTCTTCATTTTATATCTTTTTTCCTATACTCCATCCCCCAGTCCTTGCATTTATACTGTTGGTAGGAACCTGGTAAAATGGAAACAAAAGTGGCCTGCACGTATTTCTTGCTTTTGTTTTTAAAGCTTAAGCCCTTAGGGATGGGGTACTTGTTCAGCATAGATAGGGTTTCTGGACAAAAGGGGAAGGGAGCATTGCCTCCATTTTAGAAAACATTTTTATTCAGGTTTGGGTTGAAATGTAGAAGGGAGAGAGGTGGGGAGGGAGGGCCTGTGGGTTCTGAAAGCAAACTGAAGCCAAGTCCTGGAGCCCCAATGAAAAGCAGAAAGACTCTAGAGAAAAAGGACGGCCTCCGCCGAGATGTCCATGTGTTGAGCACAGCACGGAAGTGTAGAGAATCACCACATCCAGTGCCATGAGAACCAAGACAACGGTATTCCAAGCCACACCTGGCGGGCCTATCTCCAAAGGGCGGAAGGAGGCCTCGCCTTGGGAAGACAGTGTGTCCCAGCTGAGCCAGGAGCGTGTGGGTGTGTGTTATGGGGAGGGAAGGTCGGAAATAGAAACTACGTTATATTATAAAATTTAAAGTTGTGTTTCTTCAGAGAGCAGATTGGTGGCTGTCAGGAGGGGAGGGGATGGGAGTGAGTGAAGGCAGTCAAAGGGACAGACTTCCAGTTAGAAGATGAGTAAGTTCTGGGACCAGAGTGAACAAAATTGTATTGTACATTTGGAAGTTGCTAAGAGAATAGACTTTGAAGAGAAGCATCAATTTCTATTGAAGATTAGTCTAACTGAACAGTAAGAAACTATGGAAATACTGTACCAATAAAAAAAAATACCAGTTACTAACTGAACAATAAGAAACTATAGGAATATTGTATCAATAAAAAAATACACAAAGCCAAGAAACTTGTGATTCGAGGGGTTGTGGGGGGGGGCAGAATCTGTGGAACAGGCCAATGACAGCCAAGGAGTTCATGTCCAGTCCCCCAGGAAGGCAGCCTCATACCAATCACCAGCAACCTTTGAAGGCCCGTGTTGAAAGGTAGGATTGTGTAACTGAAGGAGCATGAGTTTCGGTGCTACAGACATGAATTTGAACTTCAAATCTTGCCACTTATTAGCTAAGTGATGTTGGGCAAGTTACTTGACTTAAGTCTTTGTTCCCTAAGCCACAAAATGGAATTACAGTAGCACCTAAGCCCTGGGCTGGTGGGAAGGACTGAGTGAGCACAGGGCTTGGCACACACTCAAGGGTCGGTACACAGTAAAGACACCCTTGTTGTCATGTCACTCTGAGTGTTTTCCCTGGGTAATAATTCAGAACTCTGGACAAGTACTAGCCCTGAAACCAGAGCCTGGGCTCAAATCCAAACTTGGCCCCAACTCTTGGACCCAAGGCCTGTCTCTAACCTCACTGTGTCCCAGTTTTATTATAAAACAGGGGGGGGGGGTCAATACCAGTGCCTGTCTCTCTGCTTGCTAGGAATCTTGAGGACAATCATGCAGGCAAGACACTTGGACACCTGTGGTACAGCATATGCGTGGTAGGTTAAATTTGTTGGAGCATAAGAGTTAGGTCATTTTTTGTACCTTCTGCTTAAGATTAGAGGAAAAGAGAGATGTGTGTGGAAAGACTTCATCAAGTGGCTGACATTAGATCTGGATGCTTACAGAGTAAATCTTCCCAGGAAGATGCACTTTTCCAGAACCACTTCCTTTCACTGCCAGCAGAGGACAGCCTCGTCCTCACCAGCAGCCTGTGCTGGGCTTTAGGATGGCGGCCAGATGGGCGTACGGTGTGGGCCAGGCTGATGTGGGTCAGACCACCTCAGTCCGGGGCCTGGACCACCTATGCCAGGCTACACAAAGTTGAGCAATATTTTGAACTTCCCTTTGCCTCAGTTTTTCTCTACCTGTAAAATGGGAATAATGAACCTACCTCCAAAGGCTGCTGTGAAGAACAGCGCCTGGCACAACAGGCTTGAAATAATTCTGTCAATTACTGCTTTTGGGAGCGTATCAACTAACTTTGGTTTAATTGGGATCATTGTTGCCCCATTTTACAAACAGCGAACCGAGGTGACCACTGCTCTGGAGCCGCCTGGGGCTCAGCCTCCTGTTTTACTGTTCATTCATTTGAATTCCTCTCTGAAAGTAAGATTGATTTTTTGGTGTGTGGGTCCTACGCGTGTGTGATTTTATTTTCCCCTGGTGCATTTTAGAAACAAGGAGGTCAGTATTCCTTGCCAACTTGCCTGCCATTTCAGACTTGCTAGACTCCTCTCGGTTTCCTCCATAAAAATAAAAGTGCTGTGCTCAGAATAGAGTGGCACGTTGGAAAATTTCCCCAATGAAGTGAGACCTAATTGTGGAAAATAGGAGCAGGTCTGCAAGTTGGCACTCACTTGATCTAGAGACAGAACATAATGATGTCACCACTTCCCCACCTCACGCTGGCGAGGAACAAAACAGAGAGAAGGTAGCAAGATCCTGCCATTTGAATACCACAATTAGAGCACATGACCCAAGTTCACAGAGCAGCTCACACCCTAAATCCCAAAGGAACGCCTGCCAGGAAAATATACCTCTTCCCTCCCCCACAGCCTAAACCTCCCACGCTATCTCTGCTGGGAATTAAAATGAAGTTCAGATCCATTGTCTGGGACTTTCTAAGGAAAGAGAGTGGTTTTGTGTTCAACCAGAGTAACTTTTTCGCCCTCTATCTGAATGTCTGACCAGCTGCTGGCATCATGCATCCATCCTTCCAGCCGACACGTGGGCATCAAACCCAGCATGACCGTCTCTCTCATCCTGGGGTGGAGGCGTCAGCTCTGGCTGCTCTCACATCTGCCTTCCCGGAGTCTGTCAGTTTGATGAACCCAACTCCATGATCCGCCAACTGTGGACTCGAGGCTCTGTAGCACTGGTCCCTCCCTCGGAGCTCATTCTATCTGCAAGTTCTGAGGGTCCACAGAAGCCACAGAAAGCACAGTAATAACCAAAGCAACTGCTTCCAGGGCACTTACTTAAGCAACAGGAGGCATGCTACGTGCTTCCTGTGCGTTATCTAATTTACACCCAATCTCAACCTGTCAATCTCAAGTGGTTTTCCGTCTATGCCTGAGAAAGCTAGGCTTATAGAGCAAAAGTCACTTGCCCAAGGCGGCACAGCCAGCAAATGGCAGGGCTGGGATCTGAAGGAAGGTCTGCTCTGCCTCCAAGTCCCATGATTTACCCATGACGTTGGAACTCCTAACGTCATATCCTCCCATAGATGCCGCACATTCTCTCCAGAAGATAGCTGGAGAACCTCATTCTTTCAACAGATACTTTATTGAGCACCTAGGACCTGTCAGCCACTGTGCTAAGTACACAGAGTACAAAAGTGAACAGGAAGCTTGATATTCAAGATCTTACAGACAAAGGAATGATAGTCAATCAACAGTGTGTCCTGTGAAAACAACTGAACTCTCAAATATGTTTCAGGAAATCCAGGAATAAAAGAGGCAGGTGCTAACTTTCCACCTGGAGTTCGGGGACACTGGCAATCCCTACCCATCAACCACAATCGCTCTTCAAAGTGTCTAGGCCCCAGAGACAGGGGGCACAGCCTTCCAGGGTCCGGGAGATACAGGAAACGTAACCAGATTTCACCAGATTCCATGGAAAGAGCTTGCTGAGTATTAAGATGCAGAATAGATGGCAGCATGGTCCTGAGATGTGCACCCACGTTGCTTCAGCAAATACCAGCGGGGGGGGTCATCACTACAAGCCCACGATCAAGACCAGACCTCATTGGGGAACACGGATGTCAGCCCAGAGTGACCAGGAATCCAGATGCCTCCTCAGTGCCACTGCACCATGCTGTGCCCTCGACAGCGATAGCCTTGACTTACCAGGGACAGGAAGGGAGGCAGAAATACTCGAACATGACTGAGCTTAAACCCAAGTCAACTGAGAAATCACTGAATTTTACTGAGCTGACCTGGGTGTGACAAGATTGAGCTTCCTGCATCAGTCTCCATGGTGACTGGAGGTAGAAATCCACTCCACTGGATTTGAAAAGCTACATTTCTGCACACGAGACGTGTGAATCCAACTCCATGGGCTAGAGCAGTAGTTGGAGTGAGTGCTGACAGCAGCCTGGACTAGGGTTGAAAAGGAGCTGGGGAGAGTGGGTGCTTTAAGTCTTATTTCAGAGTCAGGATTTGGGAACTGAGTTCCCCTAACGTTCTAACCCCAACACCTCAAAATGCACCTTACTTGGCAAGAGGATCATGGCAGATTAATTCATTAAAATGAGGTCATTCTGGAGGGGGTGGGCCTTTGTCCAATAAGACCAGTGTCTTTATAAGAAAAGGACTTTGTGCCGGAGGGACTGCCGGGGACCCTGGTCCTGAAGCTATATTCAGTTGCCTATCTTTCTAAGCAAGGCTTCGCATTTCCAGTATTAAAGGAAGGATCATCGAGGCACCATAGATACTCTGAGCAGCCCAGGCCCACCTGCTGGCTTGGCACCTGTAGTTCACCTGTGACACTAACTTTAATGGTTCACCACTTCCTCACACCCTACAAACTTAGGTACCTGGGTTGAAAAAAGGATGAACACATTGAAATCTGTTTTTGGCAATAGATCCCATCATTTTCACTGAGTCTATAAAGGGGAAATGAACAGATGTGTTAGTTCTTACATGATAACCAGACTTAAATAGAATAAAAACACCAGCAGCCTGCCTTAGACTGCAGAAAGGAATTTTCTCCCATCTGAACATGGAGAAGAGACACAGTTGTGTCAGAGAACACGGGTGGGCACATCCCTCAGGAGTCCCGCGTCGGGTCCTCTCTGTGCCTGCTGTCACCCTGTGGTTTGGTTGTGTGAACGTGTGCTGGCATCCTCTCTTTCTGGTGGAGCTGTTGGAATTGAGGCAAACACCAGACCTCCTTAGACTCTCTCCCTAGGCTTCTCAGCCTTCAGCAAGGCTGACATGGCACTCCGAGAAACTTCCTGGCCTCTCAGGAGGTTCCCTTCTCTCCCCCTACTTCCTCCCCTCCTCCTCCATCCTCCCCACATCCCCATTTCTCACACCCCACACCCCACGCCCCAGGTCTCTGTCTCAGCACTGGGAGCCTTTCTGCATAAATTCACCCTGCCTGTCATTGTTTCCTTTGTTGTTGCCTTACAGTTAGCGTGTAAACTCCGTCAAGACAAAGACCACATCACTCATGTTTAATCTTTTGTTTCCAGGGACTAGCCAGGAGCCTAGCACTCAGTAGGCATTT
>PVJN01017746.1:8818-40178 GCA_004026805.1 Lasiurus borealis
GATGAGGAAACCATGGAAAAATACCCGGAGGAAGTGCCAAGTGCGGGGGGCGGGGGGCGGGAGGTGGGGGGGTGGGGTGCAGGGGCCGCGGGGCAATGCGAGGCAGTGCCACTCTCCTCTCCACGTCCCCTCCCCCTGGCCAGGCTGGCCAGACCCCACCCATGCATGAATTCATGCACTGGGCCTCTAATATATATATATATATATATATATATATATATATATATATATATATATATATACTGAGTGACCAGATTATTATGTGTTCAAAGATCATAATAATCTGGCCACTCAGTGTATATGTTTTAATATTTTTATTGATTTCAGAGAGGAAGGGAGAGAGAGAGAGAGAGAGAGAGAGAGAGGAACATCAATGATGAATCATGGATTGGCTGACTCCTGCATACCCTCTACTGGGGATTGAGCCCACAATCCAGACATGTGCCCTCAGAACCCTTCAGTCCACATGCCAATGCTGTATCCCAGGTAGGGCCTATTTTTCTTGATTTCAGAGAGGAAGGGAGAGGGTGAGAGAGATAGAAACATCAGTGATGAGAGAATCATTGATCGGCTGCCTCCTGCATGCCCCCTGCTGGGGATTGAGCCCAAAACCCAGGCCTGTGCCCTGACCGGGAATCAAACCGGGACTTCCTGGTTCAAAGATCGACACTCAGCCCCTGAGCCCCGCCAGCCGGGCTGAGCCAGGTTTTTAAAGCGACTCGGGGATCAGAACCCTTTCTTTCCGTCCCACTTCGTCCGCTTCCCCAGCCGCTGCTCACCCCTGGGGACCGGCTGCGCGTGCCCCCAGATGGAGCTGGCGGCTCGCTTTCCCAGTCGGTGAGACGGTGGTTTCTGAGTGAAGGGCGCCCGAGCTGCCGTTGCACAGACGAGGAGACTGAGGCCCAGGGCAGAGCTGTGCCCCCTCCCCCACCTCCCCCACCCCCCGCCTCCGTCAGGGGCAGAGCTGGGGTGCCCCTGGCTGCTGCCCGGCCCAGAGCTTCCCGTCTTTCTCCGAAGCAGAGAAATCAAGGTCCTTTGTCTGCTGGTCATGGTGGCAGCGTCACCATGGAAACACTGTACATGAGTCCTCAAAACAGAGGCTATTTCTGCTTTTAACAGCGCAGCGTCCGCCAAAAGGATGCTGTGCCCAAACTGGGAGAGTTGGTAGACCGGGTGGTGATGGCGTCGCCACCTTGTGGCCCCACTATGCGCTGCTCCCCCCACCCTACCCTGTGCGGGGGAAGAGCCACAGCTGAGGGTGGTGGGTGCTCACAGCGCATCCTCAGGCCTGGCCCGCGATGGAGCCGGTGCTGTTCCCGGTACAGACCAGGGGACGGGCATTCAGTTCCCCGGGCGGCCGTGACCGAGGGCCACGCATCTGGCTTAAGACAACACGAGCATGCCCGGCCAATGTGGCTCAGTGGTTGGGCACTGACCTGCGATTCTGGCCAGGCCCGTGGCCGGGTTGCGGGCTCCATCCCCAGTGGGGGCTGTGCAGGAGGCAGCCGATCAGGTTCTCTCTCTCCCTCTCCCTCTCTGACACCAATTAAAAATATGCTTAAAACCCCACACACGTTCATTCTTTTATTACAACTTGAACTTGGAGGCCGGAAATCCAGGTACTGGTTGGGCTGTGTGCCTTCCGGAAGCTTCAGGGGAGAATCTCCTCGAGGCGTCTGCACTCTGACCAACGTTTGCTCATTGGCTCTCTTCTCCGCCCTTGGCCTCCCTGTTTCTGTCTCTGGAGAACTTGGTGGTCAGAGCGGCCCACCACTAGGTGGCGGTAGAGAGCGACCGTCCTGGGCCTCTGGGCTCAAAATCCCACTCCACCCCTCCTTCCAGCCCCGGGACCTGGGGCTAGGGTTCAGCCACCTGCGCCCCCATTTCCTGGGCTCTAACGTGGGAATAGAACCCCGTTCTGTGGGGAGGAGATGCAGTAACTCGGGGAAAGGGACCGGCTGGGAATCGACGCTCAATAAACACGGCTGGTGCCTCCTCCTTCGCGGGACTGTCCTGGGCGGGAGCCGGGCGGGTGGCAGGTTTGAGGGAGGACAGGACCGCTGGGCCAGCGTGCAGGGTGCAGACGGCGGTGTGTGGCCCTGTGGCCGTGGCTGGAGTGGCCAGAGCTGCCGGTGACGCGTCTCTCTGTCCGTGCAGTCTTCGAGGAGCCCGAGGACCCCAGCAACCGCTCCTTCTTCTCAGAGATCATCTCCTCGGTGTCCGACGTGAAGTTCAGCCACAGCGGCCGGTACATGCTCACCCGGGACTATCTCACCGTCAAGGTCTGGGACCTGAACATGGAGGCCAGGCCCATCGAGACCTACCAGGTGGGCTGTGGCGTGGGGACCCCCGGGCACCTCCCCCCGGGCCGGGTACTCCCCCGGAGGGGCTTTCCCCCGGGTGGGGGGCTGAGGGGGGCGAGGGCGGCCATCCTCTGCCCATGCTGTAGGTGAAGACGCTGAGGCTCCGGAAATCCAGCTTGTAGGTTGGCCTGGGAAGGAGGCCTGCCCGCCAGCTCTTGCCCTGAGGAAGGGTTGTGACTGGCCTGCAGGCCCGGGCCCTGGGCACCAAGAGGGGCATCGGCTGGGCCCAGGGTGAGGGCACAAATGCTTCCGGTGCCGCTAACAGCATCTCTCCCGCCCGGGGCGGCTCTGTGTTGAGATGGCCAGCGTGGTCCTCTTCAGAGAACGTCCCTGCGCAGGGGATGGGGGATGGGAGTGCGTCACCTCTCTAAGTCCCGGGAAGTCTCCGGCACAGGCCGTGTGGGCCAGGCCTGGAAGATATCCCAGTGGTCGGCAAACCACGGCTCGCCAGCCACACGCGGCTCTTTGGCCCCTCGAGTGTGGCTCTTCCACTGAATACCACGGCCCGGGCGAGTCTGTTTTGAAGAAGTGGCGTTCGAAGACGTTTAAGTTTAAAACATGTGGCTCTCCAAAAAAATGTCTTATTGATTTTTACAGAGAGGAAGGGAAAGGGTTAGAGAGCCAGAAACATCGATGAGAGAGAGACATCCATCAGCCGCCTCCTGCATGCCCCCTACTAGGGATGTGCCCGCCACCAAGGTACATGCCCTTGACTGGAATCAAACCTGGGACCTTTCAGTCGCCAGGCCGACGCTCTATCCACTGAGCCAAAGCAGTTTTGGCTCAAAAGACATTTCAGTCGTGGTCCTGTTGGTATTTGGCTCTGCGGACGAAGGAGTTAGCCGACCGCTGGGCTACCCCAGGGGCAGCTGCTGGGGAAGTCTTCATCATCCGTCGTTTTCGTTAGGGTGCCTCCGGGTGTACTAAGGAGTAGGAATGATGTCCAGGGGGCGTTACGATAAAACAGGGACCGGGAAGAAACACGGACCGCGGGGAAGCTGCTTCAAAGCGGTTTCCAGCGCTGTCCTTACTGGGAGGTCAGGGAGGCTTCTTGGAGGAGGTGGCATCGGGCTGGGCCCGTAGGATGGGGTAGGACCTGGTTATGCAGGTGTGACTGGGGTAACGGCCCCCACCCACCCCACGCAGCCCCGCCGAAGCCTCATGGCGTTCCGAGGTACACGGGGCGCCACACACTCCACCTCTGTCACCTCTACTCCTGACTGTCCCTGGGAGGGGGTGCCATCAGCCCCCTTTGGCTGGGCAGCCCCCCGACTCATCGGCCCTCTTCCCCCGCCAGGTCCACGATTACCTGCGGAGCAAGCTGTGCTCCCTGTACGAGAACGACTGCATCTTCGACAAGTTCGAGTGCGCCTGGAACGGGAGCGACAGGTAACCCGCCCCGCCCGGGCCTGACCCGGCGGACGTGTTGCTGTCCCGGGACCCGCTGGGCCGGGTGCTGGGAGGAGGCCGGCCTCCCGGGCAGCGGGCACCACTCCGCTCTCCGTTCCGGGGCCGGAAGCAAACGGCACCTCTGTGCTCACCCGCCCGCGGGCACACCGCTCTGAGCCCGGAGCTCCTGGCGGTGGAGGCAGGGCATGCAGTCCGTTTTGGCCCCCACACCCCCCGCCAGTTGCCGGGGTGACGGGTGTGCCTGGTGCTGGGGCATCGGTGGGACGGAGAGCATTAGCCACCAGTCTGTCCAGTGGCACCCACTCCCGGGCCCTGGCAGCTGGGGAGCCATCCCAGCCCCTGCACCTTCTGGGACTGGGAGGGGCCCAGGTCCAATGCCTCTCCTGGCCCCGCCCACCGGGCACGGCCCTGAGCCTGGGACGGGGTCCTGCTTCCCCATCACCCCAGGGGGGCCTGGACGGGGGACGGTCCAGCCCAGGGGACAGCACGGGGCAGGGGGACAGCCCACAGTGGCCAGGGTAGCAGGTGTCACCACCACATGCCACAGCCGGAGCCAGTTGGGTGTCATCCCCGCCCCTGCTGTCCAGCCCAGAGTGGGGGCATGAGGGGGCGCAGTGGGGGGCGTGAGGGGTGCAGTGAGCCGGCAGCCCTCACCCACGTGTGGTCCAGGGCTGTGGTCTATCCCGGAGCCTGTGGGTCCCGCCTGGGTGGCCGGAGCAGGCTGGGCTCCCCAGGGCGGGTGCCGTTTTGAGTGAGAACTCTGCCGACCCCAGGGCAGCTTTGGTCACAGGCACGCGGGGGCGATCGGGAAGGCGGGTCGGGGAAAGGAGCTGGGAACCACAGGGTAGGACCGGGGCTCACCACCTGGAAGAGGGGGCCCACATGGGGTAGAGCTGTATGTTCAGGAGAGGGGGCTCCTCCAGCCGCTGCTACCACCCTGCGGCCACCTGGTCCGAGGGGAGGGGGGCAGGTCTCCGAGCAGGACAGTGCTCTTGGTCAGAGGGACCAGGTGGTGGTCACAGGGGTTGGGGGTAGGGCCTGCACCAGGATGGGGGTACCAGCCTGAGGCTGGCTTCAGGGACACCTGGCACTTCCTCCAGGCCCTGCACAGGCCAGCCCCAGACACCCCAGTGCGGGGGCAGGCTCCTCAGGTGCCTCTGAGCTGTAGGCCCTGACACCTTGGGGGGTCCCCTCTAAACATGCCAGTGGGTCCTGGGTTGGGGGTCCAATTCTCAACACTGGAAAAAGGCCAGTCCAGTTGTGTGTGTGTGTGTGTGTGTGTGTGTGCATATGCTTGCATGTGTGTACTCCTGTGCATGCGTGCGGGTGCGTGTGCACATGTGTGTGCGTGTGCATTTGTGTGTGGGGGTTTCCACAGGTTGTGAAGGCTGCCCGCCCTTCCGCACACGGCCACCAGGGGGCGCGCGTGGCCAGGCGATGCCTGGCTCCTCCCAGCTGCCTGGGGCCCACCACTTCCTGCCCGCACTTCCCAGTGGGCAGCCTGCCTGGTGGGAGGAGGCTCCATCCTCCCTGCTCAATGGGACCAGGATTAGCAACCGTGGGCTGCAGATGGCTTGAGAGAGCTGACTCTCCTCCCCCAGTTCCCGGGAGAAGAATGGGTGCTGGTGAGAAGGACGGGGGTGGGGGCTGCCTCATCTCCTGCCACGGGGACTTGTTCCCTCCAGTGTCAGAGGACGGGCCGCAGTCGCCCGAGTGTCTACAGGTCACGGTGGGGTCAGCCTGCACCTGCTCCCCCACTCCCGCCTTGGCCGCTGGCACTGGGGCCGTGGGGCCTCTCTGCTCCCCCAGCTGCCTTCCCCTGGCCCCGGCCCTGTCCCCCCGGGTGGCCCTCCAAAGGCCGGGCCTCAGAAGCCACCAGGACAGTGACCCGGGTCTGGGGGGGCTCTCAGAGGCCTCATGCCCAGCCTTTCCTCCGGGTATGGGTGTGGTGGCCACTCCGTCCTTCCAGCCTGGTCTCCGTGCAGGTCCTCCCCGCTCCCCACACCCCCCATCAGGTCCAGGGCGCTCTTGGGATGATCTGGCCCAGGTCACACCTGCGTGGCTCCAGCTGGCTCCAGCTGGCTCCAGTGGCCAGGCGCCTGGACGCCCGGGGCACCGCTGGCCCTCACACCTCTCACAGTGACCGTCTCCCGGCCTCTCTGGATTCGGGGCAGTTCAGGCTCAGCCGCTGGCTCCTGTGACCATGCAGTGGGAGGGTTGTCACATGGCAGGGAGGTCTCCCGGGCCCTGGCCGAGGGACATGAGCCTGGCCCGGCCCCCAGGGTGAGCGGACTTCGTGGGGGAAGGGGGAGTTCTCGGCGGGTGGAGGCGGTGCTGCCCACTCCCGCCAGCCAGGTGGGCTTGGCGCACCCAGAACCCCGCACCTGGGCCTCCACACCCGACACTTCACGCCCCAACAGCAGACCCTCTGCGCCCGGGAATGAAGGTTTCGGGGGCGGTTTTAGAACAGAGGGAGCTGAGCTAGAAAGCACACAGATTATCCGCCCACCGCCCTGTCTCCGGGATGACAGGTCTCTGGAAAAGGCG
Source organism: Lasiurus borealis (assembly GCA_004026805.1). Taxonomy (NCBI): domain Eukaryota; kingdom Metazoa; phylum Chordata; class Mammalia; order Chiroptera; family Vespertilionidae; genus Lasiurus; species Lasiurus borealis. The sequence continues at coordinate 15,139 of PVJN01017746.1, forward strand.
GTGCTGACTCACCCCCCCCCCAACCCCCCCGCACCTGGGCCACCCCCACGCTCCCCAGATGCACAGAGAGGCCTTGCGGGTAGGCATGGCCTGTCTTGGCTCAGAGGGAGACTGCCCAGGGAGCCGGTTTGTGGAGGGTTTGCCCCCAAACGCCACCCAGCAACCTCCGAGCACGAGGTCAGGGGAAGTGGTTTGGGTGTCACAGGGAGGTGGCCCCAAACGCCCACTGCGGGTGGCGGGCTCTCAGGCTGGGCAGCGGAGCCCAGGGCCACTCGTGGGTGGGCACCAAAGGGATTCTGGGAGAGGAGAGGAGAGAGGAGGGGAGAGGAGAGGAGAGGACAGGAGAGGAGAGGAGAGAGGAGATGAGGGAGGAGAGAGGGGAGAGGAGAGGGGGGACAGGGGAGAGGAGAGAGGCGTCCCCTCATTTTCACGGTGAGGACAGTGGGACGGACAGACGGGCCGTTCTCCTTAGCAGGATGGGCAGGTCTGTGAACATGTGCTCTGTGGCCGGGTGCGGAGAGCGATCACTGGTTCACTCAGCTGCTCAGTGGACGGGGGGTCCTGGGTGCTGCGGGCAGCGGGCGGGGCTGGCTGGCTGGCTGGGGGGCCTGCCCCTGGTCAACCCCTGACAGCCCAGCATCTCTGCCTGTATCCCCTTCCTCCCCCTCTCCCCCCCTGGCCTCCGGGCTGTCTCCTGAGTGCCCAGGGCTCTCGCTCCCGAACCAGAGGGCCACATTCCGGAGACTTCTGTTGGGAGGTGGGCGGCCGAGCACTGCCAGGGCCTCAGCGCCGGCCTTGACGTGTGGGAGGACTAGGGGTGTCCCCGGGGACAGGCTGGCCCGCCTCCTCCCCGGCTGCCTCTCGGGTTGCTGGCTCCACCGCCCGGGCTGCTGGCTGGGGAGGGGGCAGCATCCTTTCCTGCGACCCCCCGCCTGATGCCCCCTCTCTCCCGCTCTCCGCAGCGTCATCATGACCGGGGCCTACAACAACTTCTTCCGCATGTTCGACCGCAACACCAAGCGGGACGTGACGCTGGAGGCCTCGCGGGAGAGCAGCAAGCCGCGGGCCGTGCTCAAGCCGCGGCGGGTCTGCGCGGGCGGCAAGCGGCGGCGCGACGACATCAGCGTGGACAGCCTGGACTTCACCCGCAAGATCCTGCACACGGCCTGGCACCCGGCCGAGAACATCATCGCCATCGCCGCCACCAACAACCTCTACATCTTCCAGGACAAGGTCAACTCCGAGATGCACTAGGCGTGCGGCCCCACCGGCCGAGGCAGGGTCTTCGCAGGCGGCCAGCGGCCGCTCCGGCACCGGCGGTGCGTCCTGGGCAGGGTCCCCTCCCCGGGCCCGGCCGCCTCTCCCCGGCCTCCCCGGGCCCGGCCGCCTCTCCGAGGAAAACGGGCACTCACAGCCGCAGACCTCGACACAGACGCCTCGCCGGCCTCGCCGTTCAGGGTTCCGTGTCCTCTTTCCCGCGTGATTAGGGTTTTCCCGTCTCCGGTTCCTTTTTAGCCTCCAGCGGGGCCGCACGCACCCCTGGCGGCGGCCCCAGGTGGGGTTCGGGACAGACAGTGAAGCTCCGGGAGCCGGCCGGGGCCCTCGGATCTGACCAGGAGTGGTTTCCAGGCCTCGGGCCCCCTCCCCTGTGTGTGTGGGACCCGGAGTTCACGCCGAGACGCTGGGCTTGTCTTGTAGGATTGTTCCAGGTCTTTCCCCGTCTGCTGGGGTTCTGAGTGGGGGGACCTCTTCCCGTGTGTGTGTGCCTGCTACTCTCGCCTGACTCACCTACGTCGCTGCGGTGCCGGCCACACACCCGCGGGCCCAAGGCCTCAGGACACCCGTGTCAGCCCTGTGCCCCCAGCGCTTCCTGCAGAACCCCGGCTCCTCCACACGGACTTCCCTGCTCCGCCACGACCTTCTGCGATCTTCATCACGACCCTCCACGCACACCTGCTCAGCTGTGCCAGGCCTGTGCCCGGTGCCAGGGGTGGGGAGGTGGACGGTGTACCACCCCCGTGGCTTGCAGGGGGAGGACCCACAGTTTGCTGGCGGTGGCAGCAGTCGCAGAGGCCTGTCCCGGTCTCCTGCGGGCACGGACCTACCACGCGGCGGCCACGCAGAATGCACAGCCCAGCCCAGAAGCTTCTCCTTGCCTGGGAGCGGGACAGAGCTGGGGGAACGACGGGTCCCTGAGAAAGAGGTGCAGGGCTGTGTGCTGGCATCAGGGGCTCCCCCTCTTCCACCCGCTCCCCCCACGTGCACCCTCCCTCCTCTGCGACACACTGGCCCGCCTCCCCAAGAAAATTGCATGTTAGGAGCATTTTAAGCACCTTTTCTGTAGGGACCCCGCTGTCCGGGGACAATCTCCTGGGACCACGGGGGTCAAAACCAGCTCCACCCGCCCCGCCCCGCCCACCACCCCCCTCGTCTCTGCCGGGAAGGACCGGGATGGGCTGTGCTTTGACTCAGAAAGCAGCCGGCACCGGCCCCACCCACCCCACCCTTTATTTATTTACTTTTAGCCAGCCGTCACCCGACGCGGACAGAGACCCACCGGGATCCTTCCCCGCGGGGACGGGGTCCCTGCCTGTGTGTGTCAAAGCACAAAACGCATGGCGCTCACCTCGGCCCTTCGCACAGGCCCGGGTCCGTGCATTCCTTTTCCCGATGATCCACACGGATGGAGAGTGTCTGTGGGCACTCTGACATGTACATACGACTGCAGCTCCGAGGAGCCATCACGGCATTGGATTCCTCCACGCCACCCCGTGGGGAGAGCTTCAAGCTTGGGGTGGATGGTCTCCAAATCTGGTGGGAGCCGAGAGCCAGGTCGGAGGGCTTGCCCCGTCCCTGGGATGTTCCGCTCGACCTTTGCCCTCTGAGATTGCAGCCGGAGAGGAGGGGAGCTGTCCGATCCCAGATGGCACAGCTCTGCCTGCCGAGGTCAGGGCTCACGTAGGCCCAGAGGAAGGTGTTTTAAACTCTGGTGGACACCAAACCAGAAGGGGGAAGAAAGACAACCATCTTCCCAGAAGGAGAGCCTGTCTCTGATCCCCGGGAAACGGTGTCCGGAGAGAAGCGAGTGCTGAGAAGAGGTGCAGAGAGCGGAGGGCGGAGGGCAGAGGGCGGAGGGCAGAGGGCAGAGGGCGGAGGGCAGAGGGCGGAGCCGCGGAAGGACCAGCACAGTCACAGGCATGCTTCCTGGCGGCGGTGTTTCTGCACTTCCCGCCTGTGCGGGCTCGTGCGGTGCTGGGCAGGCGTTGTCTGGCGGTCTTCTCGGTTCCCCGAGGCGGGCTGGGCGGCCTGGGGCCGGGCGGGGGGCGTGGACACCGGCCATGTTGGACCCTGTGACTCATGGGTGCATTCTTTTCTTTGGTGTCTCACAGATTATCCAGCTGTTGAATAAGATTATAAATATGTGAATACCAGCCTTTTCCAATAAAACAATAAATGTCACATCAAAAATGAGGCTCGGAATGGTGTTTTTTATTTCTTTAATGTATTTTTATTGATTTCAGAGAGGGAGAGAGAGAAACTCAGTGATGAGAGAGAATCATGGATCGGCTGCCTCCTGCACTCCCCACGCTGGGGATTGAGCCTGCAACTCCGGGCCTGTGCCCCGACGGGGAACTGAACCCTGACCTCCTGGTTCATAGGTCGATGCTCAACCCCTGAGCCGGGCTGGCCGGCTGGTGTTCGTTCTCACGAGGCCCACCGCAGGGCCCGGGTCCGGTCCCGAGGCAACACCCCGGGTGCAGGGAAGCCCGGGCCGCTCCGGCTCCCAGTGCAGCCTGGGATCTCGCCACGCCGCGTCCATCACCGAGGAAACGGAGCTGGTCCTCCTCTCGGCTCCATGGTTTCGGGAGGGATGGGCTGCGTGCGAGGCCTGCAGAGCACTGGGCTGGCTCTGCGCCTCGGCGCTGGGAGCCGGTTTACAAGCAGGTCACCCGCCATGACCTCTGTCCTCACACTCGCCAGCATCTTCCGGTTTTCCACATCCAGTGGGAGAACAGAATAGGGTGCAGAGGAGGATGTGGAGGGTCTGGGAGGTTCAGGATGCGCTGGAGCTGCCCAGGGGGAGGGGCCAGAGAGGCGGGGCGTGAGGCTCCGCCTGCAGGAAGGGGCCGGGGCAGGGAGCGTGGGCTCACCCGGGGTTAGAAAAGGCAGGCGGGGGGCCACCCCCAGGGTGTCTAGCCGGAACCAGCCCTGCCCACACCCCGGTTTCAGGGAGACCTGCCAGACGCCGACCCCCGCCTGTGAGCGAAGAGGTGGGCGGGCCCTGGGGTGAGTTCACGTGGGGCACCTTCTTCGCTCTCCGGGCCCTGCCAGCGGAGTCGGGGGTGGGGTGGAGGGGCCGGGGTGGGGGCATCTAGAAGGCCAGGGGTGGTGGGGAGCCGGGCCTCTGGGCTGGTGGGCGGCAGGCAAGCTCCCCTGGGTCTGCACACGCGGACCGCCTGGCTCAGAGCTGAGGGTGGGCCAGGGTGAGGCTGGAGAGTACGGAGCTGGGGAAGCTCCTTGGCTGGGGACCGGGGAAACTGAGGCAGCTGGACACCGGGCCCAGCACCTGGCGGCCAGATGCAGACGTCCCCGGGCGGAGAGCCCCGGCCCAGCGACGGGCAGAACGGCGGCCTCCTCCCCCGGCACCTCGCGGGTCCTGTAGTCTGACTCTGACCTCTGCCCCCTGGAGACCACAGCCAAGCTTGGTGGGACTCCGGCTCTAGGCCCAGAAAGGCCAGACCAGCTGCGATGACTAATGATCTGCCCTGGCGCCGACCCATCAGGGAGAGCACGGCCCTGGGGGCACAGCTGAAGGGCGTTCTGAGACCCTCCCCAAGGAGCCCCAACCTCAGCCTCTGAGAGCCTCCAGCACAGGCAGCACCTGCCCTTCCTGAGCAGCCGCGCCTTCTACCCTCCCCGCGCCCCCACCTCTGTGTGCGGCTCCTAAGCTCTGAGGACCCACCAGGCTGGGAGCCAGGGGAGCCTGGGCAGCTGGACGTTGTCCTGGGCGAACCCCCTGAACCTGTCCCCCAAGCCCATCCCTGGCTCCCCCGTGAGCTGACAGCCGTCCGCCGGACTCACTTCCTTCCTCTGAGGTTTCTAGATGGCGAAGCCGCCGCCTCCCTCTCCCTGCTGCTGCTCTGTCCTCGGGGTGGGGGGGGACCCCCTTGTTTCGCTGTCCCAGCTCCCATAAGCACCCCCCCTCCCTCACCACTGGGCCCTGCTGAGAGCTCCTTCCTGCTCCAAGTCAGGATCCCCCGCAGGCCAGGCCCTGAGGCTGCCCGCTCCAGCCAGTCTCTCCCCAGGCTCCGCCCCTCTCCGGACCTCTCCCAACTGCAGGCATTGTTTGCTCGGAGGAGAAGGTCCCTGTCACCCCGTCTGTCCTCAGCCTGGCAGCTCCGAGGCTCTGACACTCACTGGGCTCCGTCTGGGAGCCGTGGCCCGACATGTGCCCCCCTGGGCGAGCGTTCCTTCCCTCTCCACCACCTTTCCGTGGGCACCGGGGAGCCATGCCCCGTGCCGAGGGGTCTGTGAACACATGTCACCTCCTCCCATCGCACAGCACCCCAAAAAGAGGACGCTGTGACTTCCTGCACTTTGCAGACAAGGAAACTGATGCACAAAGAGGGGACTTAGCCGGGCTGGAAACTGGAGTCCCCGAGCTGGCCAGGGTCAGAGCCGGGAAGCCGGCACCATCCCAGGTCCTTGCAGTGATTCTTATTTTTTTTTAATATATTTTATTGATTTTTTATAGAGAGTAAGGGAGAGGGATAGAGACATAAATCCCTGCACGCCCCCTACTGGGGATGTGCCTGCAACCAAGATGCATGCCCTTGACCAGAATCGAACCTGGGACCTCTCAGTCCACGGGCCGATGCTCTATCCACTGAGCCACACGGGTTTCGGCATCTTGCAGGTGATTCGGATGGATGCCCGGCTCTGGCTCCTGAGGGTCCTCTGCCCAGAACCAAGGCTGCCCCCCATCCCTGCCCCCAGACTGCTGACCTAGACCCCTCCCTCTCCCCGCTTCCTCCTCATGCTGGGGCAGGGCTGCGGAGGCTCAGCCACCTGGTGAAAACTTTAACAAAGGCTCCAGCTTCTGGGGTGGTCTCCTAGCAACCGCCCAGCTTCAGGAGCTCAACATAATCGCCCGAGTTCTGAGCGATTCGCCTCAAACAGCCCCGTCCTTGGGGAAAACGAAGCCCCATTATCTGCGCCCGGACCCAGCAGACAGGCCCACACAGTCAGGTGGTCCCAGCCGTGCCGTTCCGGGGGCGGCGGGAACGTGGGCACCGGCAGCGGCAGAGGTGCGTGGAGATGGGAGGGACCCGGCTTTCACACGATGCCCGGTGTCAGACATGCACAGCAGGATGGAAGTTTGGAGAAGCGACAGGTTCCCCTAACACCTGTGCACAGCCCCCCGAGAGGCAGGTGACCCAGCAGCCATGAGCCAGCCCACCTTGGGGGGCTGGCAGGGCGCGTTGGCTGGTGACACGGCTCGGACAGAGGAGATAGATGTGGAGACAATGTTAGTTTTCTTTCTTTTTTTTTTTTAATATATTTTATTGATTTTTTACAGAGAGGAAGGAAGAGGGATAGAGAGTCAGAAACATCGATGAGAGAGAGACATGGATCAGCCGCCTCCTGCACACCCTCCACCGGAATTTTCCCCGCAAGCAAGGTACATGCCCCCGACCGGAATAGAACCTGGGACCCTTCAGTCCGCAGGCCGACGCTCTACCCACTGAGCCACACCGGTCTCGGCACAATGTTCATTTCACCGTCCCTGCAGGGAAAGGGCCAGGTGCCCTAGGATGCCCCTCAGGGCCGTGGTCTCGCCGGATTGGTCGGCGCCAGCGGGTCCTTAGTTATCACAGCTGGTCCAGCACAGAAGGCGGGCCCGTTATGAGGGTCCATGGCCGAGTGGCGAAGCCATAGAGAGAGGGGAGGGGATCGGGAATCCCGCAGGCCGAGCCCAGGCGTGGCTGACCTTCAGCCGCACGCGTTCTAAGGAGGCGTCTTGATCCGCGTCTTCTTGAGCCTGCAGACATTCTGAGGGTGAAGCTCCGAGGGGCCCGAAATGGGGGGCAGCTGGGGTTTGAACGGGAGGGAGCAGAGCCGTGCCACTAACCAGAACCGGTCCGGCCCGAGTTCCCGGAGCCGTTAGAACTCCAGGAAGGAAGAGGAGGGGGAGGCAGGAATGTCACCCTGGCAGTAGCGGGGCTTGGCGTGCCGTTTGGATGGAGGGGCTGCTGGGATCAGAGGCGCTGACAGTCTGGGGGCTCCGTTACCGGGTGCTTCTCCTACGTCGTGGAAAGTCACTGCCAAGAGAAATAAGGCCTTTCCTGAAAGCCTCACGCGGACCTCGGCTTATCTTCCCCAGCTGCGTGTTCGTTCACCATCCGACAGGTGTTTGTTACGCACCTGCCGGGGGAAAGTGAGGAGTGAGGTGGCTCAGAGCACCTGCAGCCCGCATCTGGCCGGGGTCCCTCTCTGGCTCTGGTGAGCTGTGGGTCTCAGCACCGCCACCCCCGCTGTGCCTGTTTTCTCGTCTACAATACGTGGATGCTGACAGTCCCGCCTCATGGGATTGTGTGTGGGGTTAAAGGAGAAAACCTTTGCACACGTGCTCAGCAGAGCCCCCCTCCCCCAGCCCACCCTCACTCCCACGTCCCTCCCGGCCGGTGCCCAGTAAGGACACCACTGCTGTTCCCTTTAACGGAGGTCACCTGCCAGGGGGCCCAGCCACCCTGGGGAAGTGGGGACAATCTGTGTCCTTGCTGGCAGTGAGGAGGCCTCGCTGTGCAGGGCTGGCCTGTGGGAGGGAGGGGGCGCTGGGGGCGCTGGGGAGGGGAGCAGGAGGAGGTTTGCTGGCACGTGGAGCCACCAGGCGGACCCAGGTGGCCAGCACCAGCCCGGATGGTGGGGTCCGGTGCTGGCCCCGGCACTGCTGGCCAGAATCCGGGTTTCTTAGCCACGCAGGTGGGGGTGGGGGTGGAGGGTGGGGAGGCCTCTCCAGCTGCATTGGAACCCGGCACCCATCCCTCACATGGCGTCACCCCGGGGTCTTTGGGAGCCGCTGAAACACTGCCGCCGCCTCATGGAAGGCTGCGAGACCCTGCGCTGGCCCTGCCCGGGGCTCCCAGGCCGGGGACGGGTGAGGCCAGCCCTGAGCAGACACCCACATGCTGGTGCTGTGGCCCGTCCCAGGCCACGCCGTGGGCAGTGTCTGAGGATGGAACTCAACCCACAAAATGCCGCTTTCCTCATGGCCCTGAGGGGTGGGGGGTGGCGGGGGGAAGGCAGCACCCGGAGAAAGGCCCGGCTCCCACCGTGGCTGTGTGTGTGGTTTGGGGCGAGTCCTGCACCTTTAAGAATTCTCATGGGAAGTGTTGGTGGCAGTGGGGGAGGGGGGCACGAGGCCTAGCTGCAAGGACCAGATGACCTCATGTAGCAGTGCCAGACCCACGTGGCTCCACACCTAGGCCCTGCCCCGGGCACGGGTGGGTCAGGCCCCGTGTAGGACACAGTGCTGGCCCCTCAGAAGGGACACCAGTGCTGTCCCTCTCCCCCGCCCTGCAGGGACACCTGGTACTGGGTGCAGGCCGCAGCCTGTTTATCCACAGGAAGGGGTTGGAGCACAGCAGGGGCCGGGGACACAGGGCCGGGCGGCCTCCTGTTTGCGGTTCAGGGAAGCTCCTGTCTGCAGAGCAGAGCAGCTGGCCGGCTGGGGGAGGGCGGCCTCAGGCCTCTTCTCCCCCCAGCTGTCCTCTGCCCCGAGCTCGGCGGCCTTTCCTGGAGGGGCTCTGGCTGCTGGCAGGATGGGCCCACTCCACCCTGGCCTTTGACCTCAGCTCTGTCCTCCGAAGAACTAACACCGGGCGGTGCCCGAGGCCTCCCAGGGTGCCCTGCTGTGGTTAGTCTTCCTCTGGCCTGGCCAAATCCAGCTCCTTCCCTTGCTCTCACGTAGTGCCAGCCTGTCTCCCACCCAGGCTGGGGGGGGCCTCCCTCCAGCTCCCCTGGCCCTTTCTGCTCCGAACGGGGCCTCTCATCTGCCTTAGGAGGGGTGTCTTCCTGAGGGCGGGACGAGGGCTTGGCTGCCGGTGGCATCTGCTTGGCATCGCAGTAAATGTTTGTTCTCCGAGGCCCATTAGTCCAGTTAAATAGAGTGTGTTCGCTGGTCAGTCACGGGACTGGCCCAGCTTTCCTGCGTGGGCAGGGATGAGGGTGGACAGTAACTCCCGGGGTGCAGGGGGGGGAGGGGTGCAGACGGCACCGTCAGGCACCTGCCCTCTGCCTGGATCAGACCACTCTGATCCGCTCCACTCTCAACACGGTGATTTTCACCAAGTTTATGTTTCTAAGAAGCTAGAAGGTCCTGAAGTTCCCTGCGTATTTAACTCCTTTTATATTTATTTTTAAATATATTTTATTAATTTTTTACAGAGAGGAAGGGAGAGGGAGAGAGTTAGAAACATCGATCAGCTGCCTCCTGCACGCCCCCTACTGGGGATGTGCCCGCAACCAAGGTACATGCCCTTGACCGGGATCGAACCTGGGACCCCTCAGTCCACAGGCCGGCGCTCTATCCACTGAGCCACACCGGTTTCGGCTTAACTCCTTTAAAACATTCCGTGTTTGGAGGGCGTTCACTAGGACCGGCCCTAATCGGACCACCCTGCTAGAACATTAACTCATCTGAGCGGGAAAACGGCCCGAGGAGGCGGGTCCCGGTAGGTCCCTGACTCCAGGCCCAGGAAGCAGAGGCCTGGGACGGGCGGCCTCTCGCCCCGGGGTGGGGGGCCCGGCTGAGTCCGAGCGGGATTGCGCGGAGCGGCGGCCTGCGCTCCTCCGCGGTGCCGCTGCCCCTGAACTGGCAGAGCGCGCCTTTCCCGTCCGGCCCGGCGTCCCGGGCACCGCGCGTTTAAGAAGCTGCACTGCTGTGAAGCTCTGAAAACCACCGACCCAGCTCCCACTTCCTGTTTCCCAGGTGGGGACAGAGGCCTGGGCTTTGCGGAGGAGGCAGACGTACAATCCGGGTCCCAAGCCCAATCCTGGCAACCCCAGGGGCCCAGCCCACCCGTCCAAGTGCAGGCGGCTCTGGGGGGGGGACAGGGGGGCTGCCCACCACGGAGTGGGCCCGGGCAGGGGACAGGCGCCCTCGGCCCCGCCCGCTCTGCTGCTGACATGTGGGTGGCCTCCTCCCCGAGGCTGCCCCCCTCCTGGGGCTCTGGCTCGGGCTGACAGTGCACCTCCTCCCACGGCGTTAGGACAGATGTCACTGTTTGCTCAGGAGGTGCCAGCCTCCCGCCCCCGACAGTCAGTGGTGAGCCTGGGTGTGGAGCTGACCGGTGAAATCTTTAGGGTCAGAGGGGAGGTGGGGCTGACCTTTAACCTCACCCCACCCGGCCCAGGGATGTGGGGCTGCAGGATACACAGGACGAGGGGACGCTGTCTGGACGACCCCGGGACACGGCTTCACAGCCGCTGGTTAACCGGTGCTCGGTTTCACAAATAACCGTGACCACGGCGTTGCAGACCTGGCGGCCAGCCGGCCAGCCACTGGGCAGTCAGGCCACGAGCAGGGCCCAGCCGGGAGGCGGTGCCAGGCTGCGCACGGCAGGGCTGGCCAATTCCTGAGCCAGTTCTGCTCGTTGTCACCAAACCGCCCCGGCGTGGAACGCGGCGAGAAAGGCCTTCCTTTCCACAGAGGCAGGTGGAGCAGACAGAGGGTCCAACACGGGCTTTATTTCGCTGTTCGGGGCCCCGCCGTCCTGCTCCCCGGGGGGATGCGGCCAGGCTTATCCTAGGGGCTGGAAGGGACACCCCGGGTTCTGTCTCTGAGGCCCGGTGGGTCCAGGTGAGCCCTCACCCCCACCCCACTCCCCACTCCCCTGAGGCGAGCTGTGGAGCAGAGCGCGGCGTGACCAGCCTGGGGGGAACCAGGGACCTGGGCCGCGTGACGGCTCAGAGAGCCCTCGGGACCGGCAGGCAGCTGTCGGGGCTTAGCAGCCACCAAATAAATACAAGTGTCGTGGTGAGTTTTCACAGCAGCACATTCAGGAACAAATCCACACCAGTGAGCGGGTCAGGTGCTAGGGTTAGGGGGGCAGGGAAACGTCACTCAAAGTGCCTTCGGGACGGGCGTCCGGTCCTCCCGGCACCCACCCGGCGTCACACGGGGAGGTCGGGACGGGGTCAGGCCATGCATGCGATTCCCATGCCGCTGGGCGTGCCAAGTGGCAGAGCTGAAGCGGGCAGCGCGCAGAGACACGGCCAGCTGCACGTGGCAGAGACCCCTGCACGTGCACAGGCGAGCACACGCACACACACATGAGCACACGCACACTCGGCATTAGTGTCGCTCGGGCCGGCCGGGCAGCCGCACCCCGTCCCCCACCCCCGACCCCATCCCCCCCGGCCTCGGGGCCGCGCCCTCACACGGCCGACAGGAAGGGGGAGAAGAAGAAGTCGAAGGCGAACTTGACGGCGCCGTGCACGGTGCTGCGCCAGTCCCGCTCGATCTTCACGTGGCGCCGGGCGGGCGCGGGCTGGGCCGCGCAGTTGAGGCAGCTGATGGCCTTGAGCTCGAAGACGGGCCACTTGCTGCCCAGGCGGCCCTCCAGCACCGTGCTGAACTCGACCAGGCTGCCCTGGCGCAGGCCCAGCAGCACCTCGCGGAACTCGCCGCTGGCCCGCAGCACGATGTCCTTGGTCACGTCGTCGTCCTCGGGGCCGCGGCTGCCGTTGGCGCCGAAGGGCATGCCCACGGTGATCTCGAACTTGTAGCGGTCGAAGCGCTTGATGTGGCAGGGGTGCTTGGCCAGGCGCGCGAGGCGGCACAGCTCCTCCTCGGCCGTGGAGACGCCGGGGCCGCCGGGACCACTGGGGCCGTGGCCGGGGCTGGAGCCGGGGCCGTGCCCGCAGGCCGGGTAGGCCTCGCCGTAGAGGCAGCGCATCCAGTCGCCCAGCGCGGCGGGCAGCATGTTGATGGCCGCCTCGGCGCTGTTGTCGATGTCCGTCACCCGCACGTACTTGAAGCGGCCCGTCCAGGTGACGCGGTGGCCCTCCAGGTGGCTGCACAGGATCTGGGCGCGCGCCATGTTGGTCTCCTTCCAGGCGCGCGGCCCGCACAGCGCGCCGTACTGCGGCCAGGTCAGCGTGGAGTTGTACACCTTCATGCCCTCGGAGCGGTACACGTAGAACCAGCAGAAGAGCACGATGGCCGACACCCACACCAGGATGAGCCTGACCACGGAGCTGCGCGTCAGCGAGCGGGCCGCCCCCAGCGCCGCCGCCAGGTCGGCCCGGCGCCCGCGCCGCAGCAGCAGGGGCAGGCCCCCGCACAGCGCCAGGCCCACGGCGACCTTGGCGGGCCCCAGCGAGGCCAGCCACAGGGCCAGCCGCGCCGCGCCCGCCAGCGCCAGGCCGGCCGCCAGCACGGGCAGCGCGAACAGGAAGAGGACGTAGCCCACGGAGGCGCGCACCAGGCCCAGGGCCGTGGCGCGCGGCAGCAGGGCCGCGGACAGCTCGCACCACATGAAGCACACCAGGTAGGGCACCAGGTAGCAGTAGGTGCCCCGGAAGTGCCGCAGCTGCGCCAGGCGGAAGAAGAGGAAGAGCAGGTACACGTAGAGCAGGCAGGGCAGGCTGACGTTCAGCACCGCCAGGCGGCCCACGGGCACCGTGGCCAGGTTCTGGCCCAGCAGCCTGAGGCCCGGCGGCCAGTCGCCCGGCAGGCGGGGCAGCAGGGAGAGCAGGCCGGCCGCCACCTCGGTCAGCAGGGCGCGGCGGGTGTAGGGCTCGGCCGAGCTGCTGAGGCTCAGGTAGCTGGTGGCCGTGAAGAAGACGGCCGCCACCGCCAGCTCCGAGCAGGGGATCCAGTCCTCGCTGGCCAGCGGGAAGGACAGGATGACGAAGGCCACCGACAGCAGGAAGTGCACGTAGGGCTCCAGGTGGTTCCAGCCGAAGTTGCCCTCGGCCTGCTCCACGTCCAGGTGCGGCTCGAAACGCAGCAGCAGGCCCGTGAGCGTGCGGAAGCTCTCCCAGGCCTTGCTGTCCTGGAAGACCTTGAGGGTGCAGATGACCATGGAGAGGAAGGACAGGTAGAAGACCACCAGCGGCACGGCGAAGGCGAAGAAGTCGACGGTCAGGTTGCTGACGACGAAGAAGAAGACGAGGGCGTTGAGGTGGTGGGTGGGCACGATGGTGGACAGCCAGTGCATGCCCGCGCGCGAGGCCAGCTCGATCAGGTACTCTTTGATCTCCATGATGGCGTGCAGCGGGTACTTGACCACCTGTGGGGGCGAGACGAGGATGGAGCCTGGACCCGAGGCCTGCCCGCTGCACCTCCCCACCCCCGGGAGGCCGCCACCCAGTGCTGGCCCCTGCCCGCGACCGCCACTCCCGTCCTCCTGTGACCAACGGCACGGCAGCTCTGAGGGAGCTGGCATGGTCCCTGCGTGGCTGGCACCTGGCCACTAACCTGAAACCCTAGCCTAACGCCCAGGGCCACTGTGTTTTGTCCATGAAGCCACACCTTCACATGGTTGAGAGAATTTTTCAAGGACAAAGAATGTTCTAGAACAGGCAGCCTCATGGAGCCCGGCTTTGGCCTTGCACTGAGGTGCCTGGGCCGCTGCTCGGGCGGTTCTCTCCATACAGGTGCTCACCAGCCTCCTGTGGGCCCCACCCCCGGCATTCCCTGCAGGCGAGAGACAGCGCCCGTGGCTCAGCGCCGTGAGCCGGGGAGCGTGTGCGAGGGGAGGTGGCCACGTGGTGTCTGCCGCCCCGGTCTCCGCAGGAAGCACGGCTGCCGCATCTGGCCCGCCACTCCTCGCTCTCCGCACGTGTGCGCTCCTTGCTCGGTCGGGCCGTGTGAGATGTGTGGGGCTGCTCGCGGCCGACGGCAGGGAAGGGCACGCCCCCTGCCCTCAGACTGGCCCCAGTCACCTCCTCGCCAGTCCGCACCCCACCCGCCTCTCCCTGAGCCCCGCAGGCCTGGTAACCCGGCGTCCCTGCCCCCCGGGTCCCTGCACCCGGGCCCCTGGCTCTGCTGAGCACCAGCTCTCGTCCTGCAGGCAGTGACCTCCCTTCTGTTCCGTAAACTAGCACTTTCTCCAGTGACGGCATGGAAGTCGGCAGACTGGACCGCAGCGGTGGCGCCCGCTCCCGCTCGGCGTTTCCAGGCGCCGGAGGCCCGGGCCGCGCTCACCTTCAGGCGCAGGGGCAGGTCCTCCGGGCTCTTGCCCGCCAGCTCGTCGTCGTCGTCGTCCCGCAGGGACAGGTCGCTGGGGAGGATGCCCTGCGCGTACTTCTTGGTGATCTCCACGAAGTCGTCCAGCGCGATGTAGTTCTTGGCTGAGCGGAGGGAACGGCCCGGCGAGGCGTCACCGCGGGGGCCGGGCCCAGACCCCAGCCCTGTCCTGGGCGGTGGGGGAGGACCCGGCCCACGAGGAGGAGGGGGGGAGGGAGAGAGCGAGGCAGACGGCTGCCCTGGAACTGAGGAGGCACCGAGACCCCCTCTCATGGCTGGGTCTTCCCAGCGCCGGCCCCTTCCAGACACATGGCCCACCGACACGGCTGGAAAGTGGACGCTCCCCCAGCCCAATGCCCTCCCACCCCTACCCCCGAGGCACCGGGACCCTTAGGCCTGGGGGCTCCCTTTAGTGCTGAGCAGTCCTTGATCCCCACCACCCTGTCTCCTGTCTCCTCCGAGGGGGCTCGGGGCTCTGTGACGGGAGCGCGCTCACACCTGCCACTGTGCACAGGCACCTGCAGGTGTCTCCTAATGGGACGCATGTCCTGAACCACCCCAGCTCCTGGAACCCCCAACCCTCCATCCTCCCTCCCCCACACTCTGCCCTCCTCCCCACAGCCCAAGCCGGGTGCAGAGCCCCCACTCTGCCTGCTGGGAGCCCCCCTTACCCTTCTCTGCGAGCTGCCCCCACCCTTACTGATGTGCCAGGGCCCGCAGGGACCCCCGTGTCTGCTGCCTTCCTGCTCGGGCGCAGGCTCCCAACGGCCAGGGTCCCGGTCCCGTGCCCGGAACTGACAGCCACCACCCCCAGAACCCGGGGACGCGGTGCAGCGGTGCGCGTGGGCACGGGGTGGCGGGCCCGGCTGCCTGGGAGCCGGCCTGGGCAGAGGAAGGGCGGCCGTACTCACACTCGCTGCTGACCAGGCGCTCCAGCACCCGCCGCTGCTTCTGCAGGGACTTGGGGACGGGGCCTGGCTGTGCCCCTCCATCTGCAGGGACAGAGGGGAGCGAGGATGGAGGGGGGCAGCCCTCCGCCGACCAGCCGTGCCCTCCGGGGGGGTCCCCGAGCCCTGGGACCACCGGGCTGGAGCCTCCGCTGTAGGGCCTCGTCTCTGGCTGTCACCTCTCGGCCTCTCCCCGCTAGGGTGGCTCCGTGCCCCTCTGGGCACAGCGAGTCCCCCTTCTGGGGACCCTGAGACCTCCGGTCAGCATGACCGGTCCCCAAACACTGGACTGGCGTTGTCCCTGGCCTAGACTCTGCGTCCCGGGCCCCAGCCCTACTGCCGGGCTCCGTCCGGGTCGGCTCCGGATGAAGCCAGCGGCACCAACATGTGCTGCCCTTTCGCCAACGCCCGTCTGCCAGCCACAACCCGCCCGGGCTCTGCCTGCGTGCCACCCGCTGAGGGAGGACGGGCAGGAGAGGCAGAGTGTGACGGCAGGGAGTGGTCTGCCACCCAGCGGAGGGCAGTGAGTGGGTGGGGCTGGGCCGGGCCACTGCGGGGTCTCTGGGCTCCAGGGTGGCCCCAACTGTCACTCCAAGCAAGCCACTCAGGTCACCACCCGGCCCAGCAGGAGCCCAGGCAGCAGGGAGGTCCCAGAAGGCCCCGCGCTGGCCCCGGGACCCCCGGGGAGGCTGGCGGCGCCGGGGAGGGGAGGGAGGCCGCGCACCGTGCTCATTGACCTGGCCCACGTTCTCCAGCAGCTCGGCCACGGGCACCTGCTTCTTCCTCGTGGGGTTGAGCTTCCAGTACATGACGAGTGCCGCCTTGCGCACGGCCCGCTCCAGGTCGGTCTCGGAGGACAGCTGCTTCACCTCCCGCTCGTTCTCCGAGGTGATGCCTGCGGGACGGGCGCGTCAGGGACCCGCCTGCCCCCCGAGCCGGGCTCTGCTCGCAGGGGCTGGGAGGGGCGCATGGCACGGGGCGTTCCAGGCCCCTCTGGTCACCGGGCAGAAAGGGACATCTGTCCGGAGAGGACCTGGGGCCCGTCCAGCAGCCGCTGTGTGTGGGCGCGGGGTCACTGTCCTCCTGCTGCCCCTCAGACCCCTGGTCCTCAGCCCGACTGGCTCCTCCCGGCTTCCGGGCACTACTGGCTCTGCCTCCACTGTGGGGGCGCTCTGACCGGCTCGGACACGCAGGGCACGGCCTGCTCAGCCAGGAGGCCGGGGAGGGACTCTGGCCCCCTCCCCCACCAGTCCGGGTTTCCAGGCATCACCCACACCAGAGCCGGGGTGCGGAGGGAACCCACCTCTCCTGTCCGCCAGGCAGCGGCCTGAGCCTCCCACTCCCCCGCACCCACCTCTCCAGTCCCCCAGGCAGCGGCTCCGATCCTCCCGCACCCCCTCTCCTGCCGGCCAGGCAGCGGCCTGAGCCCCCCGCACCCACCTCTCCTGTCCCCCAGGCAGCGGGTCCGAGCCCCCCGCACCCACCTCTCCTGTCGGCCAGGCAGCGGCGGAGCAGCTTGACGGCCTCGCGCCGGCCCTGCTTGGCGGCCAGGGTCAGCCAGTCCACGGCCGTGCAGTTGTTGAGCTCCTCGTCCGCCTCGCCCGCCAGCTGCAGGTAGTGCTTCCCCACCTGCGGGGAGATGTCCTTCAGTTCCCCCTGACCTGTCCCCACAGCCGGCCTGGCCTGTCCCCACAGCTGGCCCCTGACCTGGCCTGACCCCCACAGCCCGCCTCTGACCTGACCCCCAGCCGGCCTGCCCCCTGACCCCCACAGTCTGCCCCTGACCTGACCCCATGCCTGAGCCTCGCACCCGACACCGCGGTCCTCACCTCCGTCTGTGCCTTGGGGTCCCCGGCCTTGGCCTTCTCCAGGATTTCTTCAAAGGGGGTCTCCATGTCGCCCTGCCCGGGCCCTGTTAACAGGAAAAGCACGTCACAAAGCCGGCCTGTCGCTGGGCAGAACCGGGAGGACAGCACTTCGCTGGGAAAACCGGGCCGGGAGGGGCGAGGAGGCCCCGGGAGGCCCCACGTGGAGGCGGGACGGCAGCCGGGCAGGCAGCTCGGGCTCTGCTCCTCCCTGGGAAGGACGGCCCACAGACCCCAGTCCCCCAGCTCCCCAGCTCACTGCTGACGGCAGCGCTGGGAGGCCCCTGCACCCCGAGGCCCAGCACCCCCCTACCCCCCCACCCACACAGACCGCAGGCACGTTGTTTCCTGAGGTTGCAGGCTATTAACACATGGCATTGGAAGCCATTCCAGCAGCTCAGAGATCCCGGTCCCCTCCGCTCTACAAGGGGCCACACACCTCCCGTGTGGCATGGTGGGGGCTGTTCCCCTGGCTGATGACCAGTCAAGGCACCAGCCAAATACTCATGCTCGCGCTGCACCTCACTTTCTACAAAGTGAACCTGCGACAGCCCATCACCCATCTGCCTGTCACCTCCCCGGTGCCTGTAACAATAGCTTCCGAAAAAGGTCACCTTCACCCGCCCCTTTCCTTCATTTATAACTAGTTCTTCGGCTGCGCACCTCGCCTCTGTCAGTGCTGGGCTCCCGAATCGAAGGACACAGGAGTCCGGGTGGACGGAGGCAGAGGCGGTGGGGCTGGGGCCTAAGGTGACCCACCTTCAGGCTGGGCGGGGGCTGGGGACGGAGTTCGGGGAGGAGGACTTCAGGAGACACCTGGCCCTCCTGGTGACACTCCCGCCGAGTCCCAGCGGGGTTTCCTCCCCGCGGTCCACAGGGACTCCCAGCAATGGCTTCAGGCCGGACGACCGCCCCTTCCCCAGTGCGGGTCCTCAGGGCCCCGAGGCCCACGGCCAGTCCTCCGGGTGCTGTCACCCCCTCAGCCCCGGGCCCATTTCCCGGCGGGGGGGCTCAGACTGAGAGGACAGCTCGGGGTGGGCCCCTGTGGTGCGGGCGCGCGGGGAGGGGTGCGTGTGGAGGGAGGGGCCTCCACACCCCGGCCCACCCAGAGCCTCCTCCGTGCTCACCGACCCCTCCCAGGTTTCTGAGGAAGGGGCGCTGTCTCGGTCCCGGGCCGGCATCCACAAAACCTGAGCCTCAAGCCCCGCTTGGCCTGGCTGACCCTGGACCCGCTCTTTGACCCCACACCTGCCCAGGGCGCCTTCAGCCTCGCACCCGTGCCCAACGCCAGCATGGCCGGTCTTTCCTCCCTCACCCCCCCCCCCAGCACCTCCCCTCCCGCCCAGTCTCCGCACCCGGCTGGGCAGGCCCTCGGACGATGCTGGGGGAACACTTCCTGGCAGTCGGCACCCTCACCCGAAGGTGCCGGCCCCCACCCCTGTCTGTGGCTGCCCAAGCAGCACTGGGCCTGGTGCCAGCAGCGGGGGCCTCGGGCACTCGGCAGTCCTGCGGCTGCGGTCAGCGGCTGGGACTGCACACCCCGATGTGGGGGGCGGGGGGCGGGGGCTGGGGCCCCGAGGCGGCCAACCTGCCCAGGACTTGTCTTTCCCGCCCTCCCCTCCCCTCCCCTCCCTCCCCTCCACCCTCTCGGAGGCAGGACCGCTCAGAACCACCTGCTTCCTGACCTCTTATCTGGAACCCCAGGCCTGGCTCCGTCCTCCCGATGAGCCCCAGCCCGGCCTGGCCCCTGCAGCCCGGGGGGAGGAAGCCGAGTGGCCGGGCTGAGATTTGGGCCAGGCCCCGGCCCGCCCAGAGCTGGGGGGTAAAGCAGAGGACTGGGGCTCCCCGAGGAGACGGAGGTCAGAGCGCCGGTTGGGGTGGGCCCAGCAGGAACTGGACGGGGGCCTGTCTGTGGCACTGCGGCCGGGGCCTGGGCTCAGGTGGGAGGGGCTGGGGTCGGACAGAGATTCAGCGGCCCTTCACTCCCAGAGGTCACCGGGCCAGTCTGCGACTCAGTTTCCTCCTCTCCAAGTGGGGACAGTGACTCCCCCTGCGGTGAGGGCCATCTAACGCCCGGGGACAGTGACCCCCACAGCGGTGCTCATCCCAGTGCAGCCGTTCTCAACCTGTGGGTCGCGACCCCTTTGGGGGTCGAACGACCCTTTCACAGGGGTCGCCTAAGACCCTCGGAAAATGCAGCTATTGACGTCACGATGCATCACAGTAGCAACATTTCATGGTTGGGGGTCACCACCCCATGAGGAACTGTATGCGAGGGTCGCGGCCTGAGGAAGGTTGAGAACCGCTGCTCCAGTGGGTCGTGCACGGGGCCTGGCTGAGCTGGGGAGTCACCGTGGCAGCGGCCTCTCCGGGGGAAACAGCCTGACCGGCCGGGCGCGCTGGAGAGGTGAGGGGAGCGTGGCCAGGTGGACTGGGGGCCGGGCTGACTCACAGACGCCCTCCTCACTGAGATGAGCACAGAGAGGGGGAGACGCAGCCAGGCACTGGAGAGACGGCACGGGTCCCACCCTATGGTGGGTGGGGGTGGGGGAAGGCAAGCATCCCCTGACACGCACACATGCGCACACACACATGTAGTTTGTGGCACAACCTGATACACACACAAGCCCCTTCGCACAGACACACAGCCCTGAGCCGACCTGATTGACGGCAGTCACCACAGAGGTGTTCAGTAGGGTCATAGACGCAATGGACGCGTTCACGGGCCAGGGACACCCCGGCAGGAGGCCTGCAGGGACCTCAGTGGAGGAGCCGGGGCCAGGAGATGCTGAGTGACATCGTGAAACCTATCGAGCACCGTCTCTGAGAGATGGCCCGTCTCTGTGGGCACCGGTCAGGTCCCTGCAGGGGTGAGGGGCGGGGACTCGGCGGGATTCCGCAGGCGGGGGGGAGGAACGTCCCCCAGTGTACGTACAAGGTCCCGGCGCCCGCACAGCCCGCACACATTGCCTCGGGCTCGGTCTGCCCCCACCCCCGGCACAGGGCTGCGCACCGCGGTGGGAATTTGTCCGCCTGGCTGGGTGGGCGAGGGTGCCGTGGGCGGGCAGGCCGGGTGACACAGCGGGTGCGTGTCTTGCCGTGGGTTGAGGTCAGAAAGCGTCGGAGGCGGCACAGCTGGGAGAGTCAGGCTGGGCTGCCGCCGGTGGAGGCGGTGCCGGGGGCTGTGGGCCGTGGCTCCCACGCGGCCCGGGGAAGACAGAGTGGCCTTGGGGTGCGGGCAGGAGGGGTGGCCGCCGGGAAGAGGGGAACGGGATTTTTCTGCCTGCAAAGCGCTCGGATCCGGCCCAGGGGCAGGGCCCCCAGGCAGGGCGCGGGCTCCCTGAGGAGTGGCCACGTGGGGCCCAGACCTCATGGCCCCTGGATTGGCCACAGGGAGAGGGGAGGGGAAGCCTCTCTCTGCCCCCTCCCCCCGCCTCACAGCGCCTGGTGCAGAGCCAGCCCAGTGTGAGTGCGTCCGAGCTGATGATAAAATAAGGACCCAGGCATCCCGTCTGCAGGTGATGGAGTGCGGGGCCGGACCTGGGGGGGGGGAAGCCCCCTAGGAGGAAGGTGGAGGGCCTGGACCCCCCGGAAACTCGGGGCTCAGCCTGTACCCGGGCTGAGGACCATCCAGCCTTTCAGGCCCCAAACCCTTACCCGTCCTGTCCGCTCTTTCTCGGCTCCTGGCACGAAGGGCTGGGGCCTCAGCTTCTCCCGTATCCGGTCCGGGTCCCACTTGGGGTGCAGGAGCCCCGGGCGCCCCGCTCTTGTCCGGTTTTACCGAGGAGGTGCCATTGAGCCGGGCGCGGGCCTGGGGCGGTGCCGGTGGTGGCGGCGGCGACGGCTGCGGGCGGGAGGGGCTCGGAGGAGGGGCACTGGCGTCCATCCTGTCGGTGGCGAGAAAAGCTGCAGGTCAGACACAGTGGGACCCCCAGCGGCGGGCGCCCGCTCAGGGCCCTCCTTTCGGAAAGAAAGGAGGCAGCAAGGGAACGGCGGGGGGCTGCCCCCCATCCCGAGAGCACCAGGCGACCTCCCCCCTTTACAGAGAAGGAGACCGGGGAGCAAGCACACTGCAGGCCGGTGCCATCTGGCTCGATGGGGCCCAGCAGTGGGGGGAGAGAGCTCAGGCCCCAACATCTGAGACCTCAACTCCCCGCCTCACCGGGCATGCGCCACAGGCCTGGTGTCCCCGTCTGAGCGGCGAGGGGGTGCCCTGATGCAGCCTGTCCCCCGTGACCAGCCACCCCAAGTCTGCGCAGCTGCCTGACTCGGGGAAGGGGGCTCGCAGAGGTGGTAAATACAGCTCTTTGGAGAAGGACATCGGGTGGGCAGGGCCTAACCCACGACGGGTGTCCTCGCGAAGAGAGGAGGGAGACAGAGACACACAGGGGAGATCGCGTGACAAGGAGGTGGAGACAGAAACTGGAGCTGGAGGCCAGGAAGGGCTCGCCCCCAGAGGTAGGAGGGTGGGGGAGAGGAGGGAGGGGAGGAGAGGGGGAGGAAACCACAGTGGGAGGGATGGGGATTAAGTCAGACGGGCCCCACTCCAGGCCAGAGCCGCAGGACACAGATCTCAGGGCGAGAATACCGCCCGAGAGGAGCGCAGGGTGACGTAAGCCACGTGGTGTCGGAGAAGATCCCAGCCCGGCTCCCGATGGAGGGAGGGGGGGGGCGGGGAGGGGCGGGCTCAGTCAGTCCCCAGAAGCGCTGCGCAGGCCGGTGGCAGCACGGACACGGACACGGCCGGCACGGCGGGGACAGGCACGGGCCCCGGGTCCCAGCTGGGCCTCGGGGACACAATCCGCCGACAGGCTGGCCCCCGTGTGTGCCGTAGGGATCCGGTGAGACCCCTCCCAACTCCAGGCCATCGCCCTCCTCACTGAGATGAGGACACGGAGCGCAGAGTGGTGCAGGCTGGCAGCGAGGGCACCTGCCCCCTGACCTACTGCCCGCTCCCTGCCCTTGGCTCCGCCCCCCCCAGCTGGCAGTCCTGAGTGGGCCTCACCCCTCTCTGCGCCTCGGTCTCCACTGTACATGCACTGCCACCCCCATGATCAGGGACACTGAGGACCAAGTGAGACCAGACTGCGCGGTGCATGGGGGTGTGTGTGGGGGAGGCGTGAGGATCCCGGACAGGTCCCAACACCCAGCTCCGAGCATGGAGCTGATGGAGTAGGTGACTGACACGTCTCTAGTGGGGCCTCAAGGCCGTGTCTGCCCCGTCCCCAGCGACACGTGGTCCCACAGATCTGATCTGTGTCCATCAAAGAACCCTGTCGATTCTAATGTGGATGCTCTGGCCTCCGAGGGACCCAGCTTTACTGTAAAACATACCCCCGCTTCCCCCTCTGGTGCAAATAGAGTGCGGCCAGGCCACGCAAATCAGCCCCCGGATCAAAGCAGTGCAGGCTGTGTCCACAGCCCAGGCTTCCGGCAGCCTCGCCAGGAGGCCACTTCTGCAAAACCCGTCAGCGGCGGCACGAAGTGCGTGCAGACCGAGGTGGTGCCCCGGCCGTGGGCGGGACACAGGCGGTGATTCAGCGTACACACCACCCAACCGGGCATCGCGGGCCCCGGCCCACCTGAGCTGGCAAAAACGGCAGGACTCGAACCCTGGGCCCCGGCGGCTGGCCCTCCCCGGGGCTCCTGCCGCCCCAGAATCAAGAGCCCCTTCTTGGAAGGGCAGCGGGCAGCTCGCCTGGGAGAGAGCTGACTGACGCCACCGGGCATTGCTGTTGTTCAGGACAACAGACAAGCATCCGGCATAATGCGCTCTGTCCCCGGCACCTCCCACAGGCTTCCCGGGGTCCTCGCCGCCCGTGGGGGAGGCAGTCATACCCGGGTGTTATAGGTGGGGACCCCGCCCCGTTTCACAGACGAGGAGGTGCGGGGCCAGGAGAGCGGCCACAGCTCAGTGTGGACGCTGGAATCCCAACCCCCCCAAACCTGTGCGCTCCTGAAAAAGGGGTCCCTGCCGCCTGACCCCCACGCCCGGCTCTTCCCCGTCCACTCTCCCCACACATGGTGATCCTCCAGGCCCACAGCTCTGCCCCCGCACCTCCCTCCTCCTGCTCTGGGTCCCCGCTGTCCTGCCCGGCCCCGTCCAGAGGGCGGTGATGGGGGTTTCGGTCCCTCCAGATGCTGCGCTCTGACAGCTGCTAACAGCTGCACAGGAACCTTTAAAGCTGCACCGTGCGTGCGTGCGTGCGTGCGTACACTCCATTAAACAACAGCAGAACGAGGAACACTGCTAGGCAGGATTCCAAGCAGCCGTGACGTCTATTGGGACGAAAGCAGAGTTTATCTGCGGAAAAGACCGAGGAAAATGCCTCCCACAGGTGAATACTATCTCTGGGGGGAGGGATTACAGTTTGTTTGTTTTTTTTTACTGAATTCTTTTTCTCAATGTTTTTCTCTAATTTTGTGTAATGAATGTGCAAGGTTTGGGGGGTGACAAGGAGGTGTTTAAACCCACCTGTGGGAGCCCTGAAGGGGGTGTGGCCTGGGGGTTCTAGGACTTGCAGTGTCTGCTCGGCCCAGCCCCCGCCCAGGCACAGGGCGGCCCCTTAAGACCAGGCCCTCGGCCCTGGGAGGCTCCCAGGTCCCCCTATTTTTTGCCGCAGAGTCGGAAGGGCCAAACCAAGGAACATTCCCAAGCGCCAAGTTCGCGGGAACAAAGGGCGGGTCGTGGGGAATGTGCAGCCTCAGCGTCGCCGCCCAGCGCTGAGCCCACTGCACACCGGGCGCCTGGCCTGCGCCGGGCACTTCTGGGGCCTCGCTGCCCACTCCTCAGCCCCGACGGGAAGGACGGGCGTCCGCTGCGGTGGAAAAGAGCCAGGGCAGGGGTTCTGGGAGAGAGGCCGGGACTAAGCGTTCGGGACTGGCAGGCGTGAGCCAGCGAGGGTGGAGGAGGGGGGTGCGGGCATTCCAGCGGGGACTGCCCAGCAGAAAAGGCAGCAGAGGGAGAGTGAGCCAGCAGTGGGGCCGGGAGGGTGTAGGTGGCTGAGGAGGGGAAGGGGAAGGGGGACTGAGAGAAGAAGCGCACTGGGTGGCAGGGGAAGGGCCCGGGGCCTGAAGGAGGGCAGGCTTAGGGCCGGAGGAGGAGGTGCTGAGGGGTGCTGAGCGGGGATGGCAGTGAAAGAACCAGAGGGGCTGCGTGGGGACAGGATGGGGGCACCAGGAAAGGGGGCAGGTGGCCATCCGGGGAACGGGGCGGAGGCCTGGCCCAGCGCAGGCCTCGGAGCACAGCTCTGGAGCGGGAGAGACAGGGCACCCCTAACTGAATGTGCGGGTGGGGAGGCAGAGGGGGGGCTGGGTCTGTGGCTCAGGACCAGGGCGGCGGACATGGGAGGTGTAGAAAGCACAAAACCCCCTCTGGATCAGGATCCTTCTTGTCCCCCAGCATCGGGGACCGGGGCTGGGTCTCTGTCCTGCAGCACAGGCGTTTGTGGGGGGGCCAGGACCAGGCGAGGCTCCCCTCTGTCACCCCGGCTGGGAGGACAGAGGCCTGAGCCAGACTTCATCCTGGGAAGCAAGGGGAGAGGTGGTCGCCTAGCAACCTTTCCTGCGTCCGTCCACCTGCTGGGGGAGGTACCGGGAGGACAAAGGAACTTCTGTCAAAAAATCCCTGGTGGGACACCTGGGGGCGGGGTGGGGGCTCCCAGGAGAACCCCTGCCGGGGACCCCTCCAGCCGGTGTGGCCTCCAGCCCGGCCCCCTCCCGGGGCGGTGGGCCCGCAGGGCAGCTGGTCAGCCGGTCAGCCGCCTGCACGGAGGGCCGAGGAGGACTCTGTGGGTGAGGACTCTGTGAGTGATGGATCAGGGCAGGAGGGAAAGCCCTTTCTTTCCAGCGGCTGAACTCCAGGGGTCACTGTCCAAGGTGAGGAAAGGCGGGGCTGCCCTGGGCTGGGCAGCTGGGCAGGTCACCAAATCCCCGCCAGCCGGCCACCTCCCTCCTCCTCCTCCTCCTCCT
>PVJN01017747.1:0-40078 GCA_004026805.1 Lasiurus borealis
CTTCCTTCCTTCCTTCCTTCCTTCCTTCCTTCCTTCCTTCCTTCCGTTCTTCCTTCCTCCCAAGAGTAGGCTAACAAGAATTATGCAAAAGCATTTTACAACATTCATTTGAATCTATGGTTTCTCCTCAATCTACTTATATGTTCATGCATTCTCTCCTTCCCTTAACAAATTGTTATGGCACACATATTATGTCTGAGACACTGTGCTAAGCTTTAAGGTGGTAAACATGGGATAATGCATAGTTCTTATGTCCCAGGAATTCCCTGTCTGTTCATTTTGTTTATTTAACAAATATCTCTTTAGAGCATGTCATGCTGGGATCTCTGGAAACTGTCGGTGAGGACAGAGTTTGAGTGGGAGACAGTGATTAGAGTTCAGCATTGGTTACACGGGGAAGGAAGACAGCAAGGCTGGGAGATGAAAAAGGTGAACATGATCCAGGCCTCAGACCCTCAGGACCCAGCAGTGAACTCGAGCAGGGACGGCTCATCGGGGTCGTGACATGGTGGCCCAAATGCTTGGCCTTCTGATGATGCTTGTTTTAAGAGTGGAGAACAATGTTTAGGGCAGAGAGAATAGCACGTGCACAGGTTGGACCATGTGTGTTCAAGAACGTGATAGGACAGCAGTGAGGATGGATGGAGTTAGGACCGAGGAAGAAAGCATGGCCTAGGATTTGGGAGGCCTGTCCCGCAGTCAAACTGAGGGAGTCTGAATAAAGGACGGATGCTGGGCCAGGGAGGGAGTGGCCAGATTGATTGGCATTTGAGGGAGAGGTGCCTATCGCCATGACAGCCACGCACACAGACCAGATTTCAGCAGAGAAGCCAGTCTGGGAGCCTATGTGTCCATATGCATCAAGTTTACAAGGATTAGAGAAAAATAGCAAATTTGTATGTTAGTGGAGCAGGATTTAGGCTGAGTAATTATTATTTATTTTTTATTGATTTTTTTACAGAAAGGAAGGTAGAGAGAGAGAGAACATCAATACGAGAGAGACATAGATCAGCTGCCTCCTGCACGCCCCACGTTGGAGATGTGCCCGCAACCAAGGTACATGCCCTTGACCAGAATCGAACCTGGGACCCTTCAGTCTGCAGGCCAACGCTCCAACCACTGAGCCAAACCGGTTTCGGCCTGAGTAATTTTTAAAATTCTGGTTATTATAATGGTCAAAAATGCCTTGTAGGAAAGATGAATGAGTTCTGTCTGCTTTTTCTCTTTTTTTTTTTCTTTTAGCCTTGGGCCAGACATTCTAACCATATGATATGAAGACAGATGAACCTGAGTTCCCAGCTTGCTTTGCCTCTTATCTAGTTAGTCATTTAAGCCCCGGTTTTCCAAAATAGGTAAAATAGGAATCATAATTATTATTCCTTTATAATTGTGAGACTTAGATGCAGAATGGTGCCATGTACTATGGGCACAATTAGCATGTACTATGTACACAATTATCAGAAGGCATGTGTTCATGATGCCTTTTACTTTTTCCCTCTAGTTATATGGCTCCTAACTTCTGCCAAAATCAAAAAGCTCCACCTGACCTTTTCCTGAGCCAATCATTTCTCTAGCACTCTCCTAAGCCGGTTTGATTCAGAGCAGGCCCAGATATAAATGTTTTTGAAATGCTTTGGGGGGAGGGTGTGAATGGAAAACAAAGATCGGCATTTGATCCTAGCGGATTAGCCCCCTTGGACCGATATCTCAGTGTCTTTTCTTCTCCACTTTGGGGCATTCGCCAGCGCCCTATGGGCTTCATTGAACTAGCACAGGACTAAGTGCAAAAAGACCCACATTCTGGTCCAGGTCCTGCCGCTGACAAGCTATGTGTACTCTTAGGCATCCACTTACCATTCTGGCCTTTGGTTCCTAATAAGAGAAATCGTCCCTGGTACAAACACTTAGGACTTTCTATCAAATGTCTTGCCTGTCAGACTATCTTCATCCTTTCATCACTAGCAAATCAGGCTGTTTGTTTTTCTCTCTCCCATTTGGTTTTCTATCTTTTAAAAAAATATATATATCTTATTGATTTTTTACAGAGAGGAAGGGAGAGGGATAGAGAGTTAAAAACATTGATGAAAGAGAGACATCAATCAACAGCCTCCTGCACGCCCCCTACTGGGGATGTGCCCGCAACCAAGATACATGCCCCCGACCGGAATTGAACCTGGGACCCTTCAGTCTGCAGGCCGATGCTCTATCCATTGAGCCAAACCGGTTTTGGTTGGTTTTCAATCTTTTGTCCCTCCCTACGCCAGTTACCTCTCTCCTTTCCATCCCCACCTTCCTCACTGGCTTATTCCCTCCTCCAGTAGATGAGCCACTTGAGGGTGGAGCCCTATCTACACAGAATCTGCAGATTATCGCCATTATAGTAATAATTACACCTGTATTTCTACCCTGATCCTCTTAGCTCGAATTAATCCTGCCCTGCCCTCCTAAGTTGACGAGTCAATAATTGCTCGGACTCTCCTAATAGGAGGATTTGTATTTTCCAAGTGTCTCACACTCCGGTGACACTTTGTCAATATCCTTCCTATTTACCGAGGGGATGACGGGGCACCGATGAAGGAGGAGGATCTTTCAGAGCCATGGTAAGCCTTCAGTAATTCCCCGCTTCCTCTCTGATTATGATGGAAAGCAATGAATGGTCTGGAAAGAGTATTTGGGTTCTGGTGGTTCTCGGATTGGTTTTACTGGCATATCTTGATGTTGCCAGGCAGGTCACTTCACCTCTCAAAGCCTCCTTGTCCTCGTCTGTAATACAGTGGCATCAGACCAGATACAGTGGTACCTCGAGATACGAGTGCCCTAACATACGAGATTTTTGAGATCCGAGCCGTCGATCGAGCGATTTTTGCTTTGAAATACGAGCAACAGTTGAGATAGGAGTAATCGCGTGGATCGGCCAGCTGCACACGACCCACCGGTTTTCCACGACTCGAGCGTTTCATAGTTTCCCACGCCTCAAGGTTACGGAACGAATTACACTCGTATCTCAAGGTACCACTGTATTGGGGAAGCATGGACCTTAGAGTCACACAAATGGCAGTCAAACTGGGACTCTGATGCTTTAACAGCTGCATAACTTTGAGGTCATTAAGTTCTCTGAGGCATAATTTCCTCCATTTTCTTTCTTTTTTTTTTTAATATATTTTATTGATTTTTTTACAGAGAGGAAGGGAGAGGGATAGAGAGTTAGAAACTTCGATGGGAGCGAAACATCCATCAGCTGCCTCCTGAACACCCCCTACTGGAGATGTGCCTGCAACCAAAGTACAAGCCCTTGACGGGAATCAAACCTGGGACCCTTCAGTCCACAGGGCGATGCTCTATACACCGAGCCAAACCTGTTTGGGCAATTTCCTCCATTTTCTAACCGGGTAGCCCAGGTTAGTTTGCAGGCTACGAAGTTAAATGTTATTCACTCTGCTTCATCCCCTGTGCCAATCAGCTCAGTGCTCTCCCATCCTCACTCACCATCCTTCCTTTCTTACCTCTCTTCCCCAAGAGGCCATTCTCATTCTTCTCATTTACTTGTCTCCCCCACACCCTCACACTCCTTGGGATCACACAGACTCGGGCTTAACCTAGGGCAGCCATCCTTCCTCATATGCCTGAGATCAGCACCAAGCAAGCAGACACCCAGTTAGCTGTCCTCTCTCCTGACCACCTCCACCCGGCCCTCCAATGACAAGGAGCACACCCCTGTTAAATCCATCTTTGCCATTTCAGATCATCTCTCTATCTTGCCTATTCCTTTCAGCGAACCAAGCTTTTGCCACGTGCTGGAAAACACAACTCTTTAGTTTTGCATCTAACAGCTTTACTCACAAGAGGAGACATGGCCTCAGTTATTAAATTTCAAATTTAATAATCTTGCAGAAGATATTTGTTGGCCTACCTTGGGTCAGGCGAGGGCATGGAAGCTCCTAGAATAGCCATGTGAGGATGCAGTTGCCAGGAGAAAGAAGGCAAGCTTAGCAGACAGAGCATTTTACCAAGATGATCAGTCTAAAACCATATAAAAGGCAAAAACGAAATATAAGCATCGATTTTTACCCTTGAGGTCCCTTAGCAATACACCATATTAGGGAATGAAATCCAGTGTCTTGAAAATCACCGTGTTTCTTCCAAGTGTTGGATCATACTGTTGCTTCCTTACTAGATCAAGCTTGCGGATAATGATTGGTGGCCCTGCGAAATAAGACAAAATTATTTAAGCAGAGGTTCACGGTCATCTCACTAAGATGTGATGTGGGGGCATATGCGGGCCGATCGATGCTGAGTAGAACATCACTCAGTGTGGCTTGTACCATTGAGATAACAATCTCTCACTCCCTTCCTCATTCTTCCTCTCTCTCTCTCTCTCTTTAATCTGATCTTATACAGTGGTTCTTCAAGATATGAGTTTAATTTGCTCCGTAACCTTGAGGAGTGGGAAACTATGAGACGCTCGAGTCGAGGTAAACTGGTGGGTCGTGTGCAGCCGGCCGATCCGCGTGATGACTCCTATCTCAACTGTTGCTCGTATTTCAAAGCAAAAATCGCTCGCTCGACGGCTCGTATCTCAAAAATCGCGTATGTTAGGGCGCTCGTATCTCGAGGTACCACTGTAGTTGAATTCCTGCAAATTAGAACATGAAGAAGGCCTTGCCACTCTACTTCACCTCTTCAGCCTGATCTAGAAGACAGACGGGGAGCGGGTAATGGGAGGAGTAGCCACTGCAGAAGCATGGACACAGGGCACGGGAGCCCGCTGAAGAGGTGCCTCGCCCAGGTAGGAGCGGTCCGGGAAAGCTGCCCGTAAGAGGGGGCAAGCGGTGTGAGACCTGCAGCGCAGATATGAGTCAGTCGAGGGGTGTGGGGAGGAGGAGGGGGAAAGGATGATCCAGGAAGAATGTACAAACTTCAGGAGGCAAGTTAGAACACAGCATCCTTGTTCAGGGTAGAGGCAGCAGTTCAGTGGTTATGGAAGGCTTTGAATACTGCACCAGGGAGTTTGGAAATTATTCTAAAGGCAGCGGGGAGCCGTTGAAGCAAGGGAGAAACATGGTTAAGCTGTGTAGTAAAAAGAAAATTCTGACTGTGATTGGTAAATTAGTTTGAAGAACAGCAGTACAGTGGTACCTCAAGATACGAGTGCCCTAACATACGAGATTTTTGATATACGAGCAGTCCAGCGAGCGATTTTTGCTTTGAAATACGAGCAACAGTTGAGATAGGAGTCATCTCTCGGATCGGCCGGCTGCACACGACACACCAGTTTACCTGGACTCGAGCGTCTCGTAGTTTCCCACGCCTCAAGGTTACGGAACGAATTAAACTCGTATCTCCAGGTACCACTGTATATCATCGCAGATCAATTAAGAACGTTACAATAACCCTGGCAAGAGATTGTCATGGCCTGGATCATTGGCTGTGAGCATAGAAGGGCATGAGGGAAAGGAATTAGGGATGTTCTGACTGGTGTTGGTCTTGAGCAACTGAGTGGATGGTGGTGCCATTGACTTGGGTAAAGAATACAGTGGTACCTCGAGATACGAGTTTAATTCGTTCCGTAACCTTGAGGCGTGGGAAACTATGAGACGCTCGAGTCGAGGTAAACTGGTGGGTCGTGTGCAGCCGGCCGATCTGAGTGATTACTCCTATCTCAAATGTTGCTCCTATCTCAAAGCAAAAATCGCTCGCTCAATGGCTCGTATCTCAAAAATCTCGTATGTTAGGGCACTCGTATCTCGAGGTACCACTGTAATGAGATTAACTTCCCAGTTTCCAACTGTTCTTCATATGTCCTTTCCCGTCATTTCTTTTCTTTCTTCCGTTTCCCCACTTCCAGATGGTGGAGCCCAGGGTAGCAAAAGCTTTCCTGTCTCCCTTGTGTAGGAGTCTAGACTGAAAGTCCTCAAAAAGAACCTTCTAATTTCGCGGCCTGTCATTCCTGAGTCCTCAAAATGGTGGCTGGATGGAGACAGAGAGAAGGCGGGCGTAATGGGAGACAGAGAAAAATCTATTCATGGGATAAAGAGTGACTTCAGCAGCAGCTGAGAAATGATCACCGTGTCCCCTTCCCCTTGGCAACCCAAGTCCTGCCAGGCCCACTTCCTTGCAGTCTCCAATCTCTCCACGTCAGAGCTTCCCGGGTGACGGCGGCTCACCTTGGCCACGTTTGCCTCATCCAAGTCAAGAGCCCGAAAGCCCGGTTCCCTTCATAGCAGATCCTGCACAAAGGCCCATTGAGAGAAGGAAATCTCATAGGTGAGACCTTGAACGCGATGATCGCCTCTGACTCTTCCGTTTTTTTTTTTTTTTTTTTGGTTATGGACCAAAGGGCACACACGAATCCCAGTCCTTGGGATTAAGAGATTACCTTCCGAAAAAGAAAGAAAAATAGATAGTGTTAATTAATTTTTATTTGAGGCCTCCGCCCTTTTCCTGCTCTCTGTTCCTCTTTTGTCTGGGCGCAGGGAAAACCTGTGGGAGAGGCCCAGCCTGTCAGCACAGTTGGCTCCTCCGCCACCAAGGACTGACTGCGGCCACTGTGAGCCACCCTGCCCCTGCCACTCCTCTTCCTCCTCCGGCTCTTACGCAACAGGCCGCCGGGCAGATGGAGAGGCCGGCTGGTGCTTTCCTTGCTGGGCTCTCAAAGCCTCTCTTTGTTAGTGAATGTCAGCCTCTCCCCAAAGGCCTGCAGCGGGAGCCAACGAGGCCGAATGGGTGCCGGATGGATGAGGACTTGCTTGGTGGCCGCTGGGGTCACGCTGGCGTGTGTGTGTTTTCCGGGGCCAGAGTGGGCTACACCTTCAAAATCTTTCCGAAAACTCACCTCTTAGAGGAAGCCCTCCAGATGATTGCCATTCCCGCGCCGATTGTGTGTTTATTGGACCATCTCTCGGGCTGGCATGGCTCTAATGCCTCTCTTCCTGAAGCCTTTCTTAGACCATCGAACGCACAAGAACAGCTTGGGTCAAGGACAAGTTCAAACCAGCGTTCCTTATATATATATAATTTATTTAATTGATTTTTTTACAGAGAGGAAGGGAGAGAGATAGAAAGTCAGAAACATCGATGAGAGAGAGAAACATCCATCAGCCGCCTCCTGCACGCCCCACAGTGGGGATGTGCCTGCAAGCAAGGTACATGCTCCCAACCGGAATCGAACCTGGGACCTTTCAGTCCGCAAGCCGATGCTCTATCCACTGAGCCAAACCGGTCTCGGCCAGCGTACCTTTAAAATCCTATGCTCTTGCCACTGCACTGAGCTGTCTGGTTCACATAATACTTTGGGGTCAATCGCTTTAGTTCCAGATGCCCGGTGGGGAGGTCAAGTCCATTTGCAAGTCTTATGCTGCTTGTTTCCTTGCAATGCTCAGAAGGAACGGACGCTCGTGGCCTGAAGTCGCTCAAACACAGCAGACTCGGTCTTTCTGAAGTGTTTTAGGAGTACAGTGGTACCTCGAGATACCAGTTTAATTCATTCTGTAACCTTGAGGCGTGGGAAACTATGAGACGCTCGAGTCGAGGTAAACTGGTGGGTCCTGTGCAGCCAGCCGATCTGCGCGATTACTCCTATCTCAAATGTTGCTCGTATTTCAAAACAAAAATCGCTGGCTTGACGGCTCGTATCTCAAAAATCTCGTATGTTAGGGCACTCGTATCTCAAGGTATCACTGTATTTGAATGGAGTCTTCACTGCTCTGGGCCACAGTATTCATTCCCCTTTCCAGGTAGGCACAGTTAAGGACTTCTGGCATGGTGACATTCAGATTAGGGCACAAAACAACCAGCCATAAGAAAGGCAAAAGGACACACAGCTATGTTCCCCATCACTTCTGAGTTCTCAGTGTCAAGAGGCAGTTAGAGCAGAAGGGGCTGCACAGAGGAGCGTTTCAGAGCATAAGCTTTGAAACCTGCTGGCCCAGTGGGTTCAAATCCTGGCATTGTCATGTATTCATTGAGGAGTCTTAGGGAAGTTTACTTACCTGTCTCTAAACGACATTTCTTTGTCTATGAAATGGGATTTATAATAGCTACACAAGGAAGCTCTTATGGGGATTAAATGTAGTAATATAATTATATTTACCACATGCTACTTCTTCAATAAGTGATAACTCAGTATAATGAAAGAATACTGTACTGACCAGCCCAGGATTAAGTTGGAATTTTAAAATATTTTTTAAAAAAGAGGAAAGTCTACTTTATGGACTAGAATGTGTTCAAGAATGACAAAATGTCTCCAACAAAATTGATGAAACCATATACAGAAATTAAACTCGATTTTTAATGATAAAAACACATATTGAGTATGAATTATTTCTTGGATTTCTCCTAAATTCACATTAACATATATAATATTATGAAATGATTTTTTAAAAAATATTCATGTACAGTTGACATTTAATATTATTTTATATTAGTTTCAGGTGGGGATACCATGATTTAGTAAAATGTGATCATCCAGGAAATCGAAGGAAGGACACACAGGATTTATTTCTATTATCTCTTACAACTCCATATAATCTCCAATTATTTCTTACAACTCCATATAACTATCTCAAAATAAAAAGTTAATTTGTTAAGCAGATTTATCCCAATTAAGTGCATGATAAAGGTGAAAAATATGTAGGAGACTTAATCTGTGTTTGGGCATAAAAAGAACTATGGAATCATCTCAGTAATAATAGCTTCTCTTTAGTGAGCACTTACTCTGTACCTGACATTGTTTAAGCTCTTTAAATGCCTTCTCTCATTTAATCCTTTTAGCAACCCTAAGAGATTTAAAGAGCTTAAGTAACCTGTTCACTCAGTAAGTGGAAGAACTAGGAATTTGAATTTAGATCTGTTTACTCAAAAGTCTGAAGCAAGGGAATCCATTGAAAAAATACAGGCTTAGCAGTGTAATCTATGATCCTAAAAGAGGCTACATAACCCTTCTTCCTTTGCAGCTTCGGGAATAGGCCTGTAAAGCCAAATCAACATTCATTGTGTCTTTCAAATCCAAGTGCCAGGTATTGAGTTAGGTACTCAGTAATATGTTTTATTTCCTTCATCAGGCTAGGGAAGTTTCCCTTTATTATTATTATTATTGTGTTTTTTTTTACATAGGTTTTGAACTCCTTGCTCTCTCTCTCTTCCTTCAGGCATCCCTATGATGTAAATGTTGGCATGCTTGAAGTTGTCCCAGAGACTCCTTATTCTATTCTCATTTTTTGGATTCTTTTTTTTCTTTTTGTTGTTCTGATTGGGTGTTTTCTGCTTCAATATCTTCCAAATCTCTGATTTGTTCCTCTGCTTCATCTCCTCTACTGTTGATTTCCTGCAGTATATTCTTCATTTCAGTTAATGTAGTCTTCATTTCTGATAGGTTTTAAAAAATGTTTTCTAGTTCTGTTTTTATGTTTCCCATCTCTTTGTTGAAGTTCTCACTCTTCCCCTAAGTTCCTTGAGCATCCTTATAACCAGTGTTTTGAACTCTGCATCTAGTAGATTGCTGGTCTCCAGTTTGCTTCGCTTTATTTTTCCCCCTGTAGTTTTGTCTGGTCTTTCATTTGGGACATATTCCTTTGTCTGCTCATTTTGGCAGCCTCCCTGTGTTTGTTTCTATGTATTAGATAGAACTGCTAGGTCTCCTAGGCCTGGTAGAGTGGCCTTATGTAGCAGGTATCCTGTAGGGTCCAGTGGCACAGCTTCCCTATTCACCTGAGCTGGGCACACTAGGTGAGCTCCCCTCCCCCAAGGGTTGTGTACACCCTCCTGTTGTAGTTGGGCCTTGATTGCTGATGGGAGTGATTTACCCTCAGGCCAACCAGCTGCAAGAACTGGCTGCAACCACCCTGGAGGATCAACCATTCAGGAGCCAACTAAAGACTTACTTTAGTTGTGTTCTGGTGCCCACTGAATTTGCCCTTTGAGTGGATCAATTGTGGAGATGGTTGGGTGGTGCTTCAATATGGTCTGAAGCTGTCCACTGGGTATGCTGGCTCTGGGGCCTGGGTTCTGCCCTGGGCCAGCTGGCATGAGCTACAGAGCAATCTGTAGATGGCCCGAAGATGCCCAGGAGAGTCCAAGTTGCAAATCAAGGCCAGCTGCCACTAGTCCCAGACATGGTGCTATCAAACATGGAACTACTTAGCAGGAGGAAAGGGGCACACCAAGACCAGTTACTGCTTGTTTGAGAGATTTTAAGAAAGTCTGAAGCATAAACCAAGACAGGCAGCTTGTATGAAAAAGCCACAGGAGACAGCTTGGGTGAACCTGCAAATTGGGTGGGGCATGGTCTCAGGGAATCACCTGGGTGGGGTGAAGAGTGATAGCCAGGTTGATGGGGACTCAGATATGGCACCTGCTTGCCTGCTCTTTAGGGGGTTGGGTTCAGAACAGGAACAATGGCTTCTGCCAGCCCTTCTGTCTGGGAGAAAACTGCCTCTCCAGCTCTCTCTCTAACATCAGGCAATTCGCTTCCTTCCAGTATAACCTTGGTGCCTTGTGAGCTTCTGTCCCAGGGCTGGACCTCAGAGGTAGTAAGTCTGAGTAAGTCTATGCACTGGCCCCTTAAGAGGAACACCTGGGACTCCAGCAGCCCTCTCTCTTACTCAATCCCTGCTGGTTTTAGAGCCAAAAGTTATGGGGACTTCTCTTCCTGGTACTAGAACTCTGGGCTGGGGGGCCTGGTGTGGGACTAGGACTCCTGAGTCTTCAGGGGGCATCTCCATAGTTGAGATACCCCTTCTAATTTTTATTTGCCACACCTGGGTGTGGGGCCAACCTGGTTCTGCATTTCTGCCCCTCCTACCAGTCTCAATGTGGCTCCTTCTTTATATCCTTAGTTGTAGGACTTCCATTAAGCTAGATTTCAGTTGGTTCTCAATGTTGGCTGTCCTGTAGTTTAGTTGTAATTTTTAATATATATATATTTTTTGATTTTTAGAGAGAGAGGAAGGGAGAAGGATAGAGAGAAACATCGATGAGAGAGAAACATCATTGATCGGCTGCCTCCTGCACACTTCCTACTAGGGATTGAGCCTGCAACTTGGGCAAATGCCCTGGCTGGGAATCTAACTGTAACCTCTAAGTTTCTGGGTTGATGCTCAATCACTGAGCAACACGACAACTGTAATTTTGATGTGTTTTTAGGGGAGATTCGAGTACCTCATTTACTTATGTCTCATCTTGACCAGAAGCCAAGTATTCTTCAGAAAATTTCCTAAATCCAGAATCATTTTGCACCCAAATTGGGTTCACCTTTGTGAAGGAAAAAAATAGAGAAAGCGTAGTATAGTGGAAGGACCATGGTGTTTTCACCTCGCCACACCTGAGTTGAAATCTTACCTGGGTCCAATATGCTGTGATCTTATCAAGTTATTGAATTTAATTAAGCCCAAGTTTCTCTATCTGTAAGATGGGAATGCCAGGATATAATAACGTATACAAAATGTCTGACACATGGCTGGTACTCACTAAATGGTGCCTATTTTCATGTTCTTCCAACATGAAATCTCTTTAACAGGAGACAAAGCCTTCCGTTCCCTAAAATGAGATAAAATAATTAGCGGAGGAAACTAAACTCTTGCATACTAAAGTGTAAGCGATGTACAGGCAGTTGTGAAAGAGTGGAACATATTCGCCCGGCAACTTGTTGCCTGTTGCTAGGCAACTCAGAAACAATGGGACACGGACAGTATGCAGCTAACAGGCTCTGGCTTGGAGTCTTCATACCTAACACTACGGTGATTATGCTAAGGTTGCCTTCCTGAAGCCGGTTTTTCCATCTGAGACTCAACGCAATGTTAATCAAGATCTAGGCAAGGCTTTTATACGAACTGACAAGCTGTTTCTAAAATTAGTATGCTCATGCAGTAGGCCTAGAACATCCACCACCATCATATTAAAGAACGACCCTAGGAAAAAGGAAACGAGGTTATCCTAAAACCAGTACATGAATGCTTATTGCAGCTCTGTTTATAATTGCCAGGGAAATGGAAGTGATCCAAATGTTCCTCAGCGAGCGGATGAATAAACAAACTGCAATACATCCATCAGATGAGACATTAGCCAACAAACAAAAGGAATGACATTGATACGTGCAACAACTTGGTTACATATCAGAGGCGTTTCACGGAGTAAAGAAAAGCCAGTCTCAAAAGTTTACATGCTGCATGACCCCATTTATATGACATTTTCTAAAAAGTAAAGCTATAGTAATAACAAAGAACGGATTTAGTGGTTGCCAGGGATTAGGAGAGGAGAAGAGGTAAAACTATTCACATTCTGAGTGGGGTGATGATTACATATATTTACATATGTGTTAAAATGAATAGAACTAGCCCTGGCTGATGTGGCTCCGTTGGTTGGAGCATCACCCTGTACACTAGAATGCTGGTGGCAGGTTCGATTCCTGATCAGGGCGCATCCATTTGACATCATACATTATTGGTTCACCCCAAGACAATGATGGTTGCGTATAGGATTTCAGTAATTCTCCTTTTCCAGTCCATTCTCCCATGGAGGTTCTATTGTTGGTATCAAGTTCAAATCCATCACACTTTAGCCACCACCTACCTTTCCTTTTTTTTAAAAAAAATATTATGTTTTTATTTATTTTAAAGAGAAGAAGGGAGGGGGGGGGAGAGAGAGAGAGAGAGAGAGAGAGAGAGAGAGAGAGAAAGAATGATGATGATGATGATGATGAGAGAGAAACATTGAACACCTGTCTCATGCTCGAAACCTGGGCATGTGCCTGGACCAGGAATCAAACTATGACCTCCTGGTTCATGGGTTGATGCTCACCCACTGAGCCACACTGATCGGGCCAGCACCTACCTTTCTGACCAGAAGCCCCACTCCTCTATGGGTCATTTACCTCA
Organism: Lasiurus borealis; assembly: GCA_004026805.1. NCBI lineage: Eukaryota > Metazoa > Chordata > Mammalia > Chiroptera > Vespertilionidae > Lasiurus > Lasiurus borealis. Next base: position 12,870 of record PVJN01017747.1, read on the forward strand.
TAGGGTGTGCTGGCCATTCCAAAAGCTTGCTTCCTAACTGCCACAACTTTGCTCATGTTTTTCTTATTCTGAAGGCCCTTTTCTGTCCCTCCCTCACTCCATCATTATCTGCCTTCCAAGGATCTTGTCAAAATTAGATAAGATAAATGGCTTGATTCAGCCATTATCTTTCTATGAAACTTTTCTGTGCTCGGCCTTCTGATTCCCTGATTGAAAATAACCACTTTTCCTTTGTGCCCTACTGTACTTTGTAGGGATTTCTAACAGTTTTATATGCTTATATCCTTCTACCTAGACTAAGAGCTCCTTGTGAAAAACCTATATCTTATTCAAATTGTGCCTAATGCATTGCCTGATACAACTGAAAACTGTATCAACTGAATAACAAAGAAAAAGTAACTGTGCTTTATAATATATAACATGTATTATGTATATATAAAAGATAAAGTTTTATAAACATATATAGTATAATACATTCCTACTATGAACTTCTCCCTTTGCAGTATTTTCTTGTGCTCCTAATGGTTGAGTGTAAATGACCACCACGCTTGAACATGACCAAAGGAAATGGTCCGAAACCCTGACACAGCCTAGTAGTAGACGGAGTGACCGTCCTGAGTGTTGCTGAAAATGTGGAGCAACTGGAACACTCTCACATTGCTGGTGGTGATGTAAAATGGTACAACCACTTTGGAAAATAGTTTGGCAGTTTTCTTTTAAAAATTAAACCTGCCTACCCTATGATCCATCCTTTCCTAAGGATTTACTCACGAGAAAAGAAACCAGACTCCCCCACCAAGACTCGCCCATTGATTTCTTATCGGCTTTATTTGTAACTAGAGGCCCGATGCACGGATTTGTGCACTGGTGGGGGTCCCTTGGCCTGGCCTGCACCTTCTTACAATCTGGGACCCCTCAGGGGATATCAGACTATTGGTCCTAATACCCACAGGCTGAAGATCTTTGGTTAATTTCTTCCTGCCCTCCCCACTTCCCTCTGAGATTCATCAGTCTTTCCATGTTTCCATGCCTATGTGCTGAGTGTGTATCACCTGGTGGTCAGTGTGCATCATAGCTACCGGTCAAATGGTCGAACAGTAGAATGGTTGAACAGTCAAATGGTCACTTAAGCTACTTAGATAGCCTTAAATTAAAAACAACCCAAATGTCCTTTCTCAGTGAATGGTTAAACAAATTTTGAGTTTTATACACACTGAAATATTGCTCAGCAAAAAAAAAAAAAAGGAATAAATTATGCATGCACAACATGAATCTCAAAATAATTATGCTGAGTGGAAGAAGGCAGACAAAAGCAGAGTACACACCGTGTGATACCATCTATATAAATCTTTCGAAAATACAAACTAATCTATGGTGACAGAGGGCGGATCAGTGGTTGCCTGGCAAACATGGGCAGGGAAAGGCTGGAGGAAAGGATTAGAAGGGGCGTGAAGAAAGCTTTTTGGTTGAGTGATATGTTTACTATCTTGACTATTATAATGCTTTCGCATGTGTATACATATGTCAAAACTTGGCAGATGATACGCTTTAAATATGTAAAGTTTATTGCGTGTCAATCATTCTTCAATAGGCTATCTAAAATGATACATGAGCGATAGATGCCGAGGTTGAAGAGGAGGGAGTGAGGAGATATACTCTCTATGGTTGAGTCTCCAAAGGTTAGCAGTGGGGCATCTCAAAGGCAGGTGAAGGAGGTAGTTTTGTGTAGGGGTGGGGACACCTCCTTAGCAACAGAAAGGAGTAAAAGAGCAGCTGGGAACAGACATGTATGTCTATAGGTGTGGTCACAGGAAGTTAAGCGAGTCCCATCTACTGACTTCCTTTTTTTAATGGAAATTTGGGGGCCAAAGCATCTGCTGGGAGTGAGGTGAATAAGGTTTGAAATACAGTGGTACCTTGAGATAGGAGTTTAATTTGTTCCGTAACCTTGAGGCGTGGGAAACTATGAGATGCTCGCGTCTCGGTAAACTGGTGGGTCGTGTGCAGCCGGCCTACCCGTGCGATTACTCGTATCTCAAATGTTGCTCGTATTTCAAAGCAAAAATCGCTCGCTCGATGGCTCGTATCTCAAAAATCTCGTATGTTAGGGCACTCGTATCTCGAGGTACCACTGTAATCACTGCAAATGGAATATGTGTCTGTAACAAGGAAGAATGGTTTCCAGGAAGTGAGGAGGGAACCGCTAAGATGGATCCGAAGAAAGCAATAGTGGTTCCTCTCTCTCACCTCCCGTGGGATTTCCTCCAGCGGCAACGTCAGGCATGAAGTAGGAGACCATTCAATTCACATGTGGTCGGAGAGTTTGCTAGACAGCCATGCCAAAGAGATAAACAGGAAGGAAGTCGAGATTATTAATGGAGCATGACATCTAAGGCGAAGGGTGCAAAGAAGAAAGAAGAAAGCTAATACTTGGTGATAAAAAAATAAACCTATGGAATGGAGGTCCAGAGGGTATCTGGGAAGAGTGGTAAGGGACAGAGTTGAATTAACAATGGGAAGAACTGAGAGCTGTGATCAGAGAGTAAATGCTTGAATTGGTCATTTGCAAGGGAGAGAAGCTTTGGATGGTGACGAGATCACAGTGGGACTGTGGAGGTAGGACACGTGGGGTAACTTGGGGGGCTATTGGAAAGATTGTGTGGGTGTTGCTGAGTGCATCACAAGAGCATTATTGAACGTGTTCGCTGCCCCTTTATTTCCTGCAAGTTGACGTTCTGAGGTGGAAGCTTGATTAGGTTTAAGTTTGATTTTCTTTTCTTTGGCAAGACTCCTTCACGGGTAGTGGGGTGCACTTTTATAAGGACCTATGTAATGCTTGGTTGTGTCTGTTTCTGCAACCTTTGCCCAAATTCATTCATTCAATAAGGTCCTGACTGGTGACATTCTAAATAAATCATTCCTTGTTCACATACTCTCTTCCATAATTGCTCAGTCACCTGGAGACACGGTTCATAGAGAGTAAGTGCTTGTTTTCCTTTTATTTGCCAGTTTTGTTTTTTTAAATCATGAGTTGACTTCCTAGCATCTCTCTAAAGGTGATGAATTCGTTTTATTTTTAACATTCTGAACACATGGATTTAAGAATATCTGATGTAGTTCAACCCATTGTAATGATTATTCTTTTAAAAATATATATTCTATTGATTTCAGAGAAGAAGGGAGAAGGAAAGAGAGATAGGAATATCAGGGATGAGAGAGAATCATGGACCAGCAGCCTCCTGCACATAATCCCCCCCACCGTACCCCTCCTTCCCCCCGGCCCCGCCACGCTACTGGGGATACAGCCCATAACTTGGGCATGTGCCATGACCGGGAATCGAACTACGACACCTCCTGGTTCACAGATCAACACTTAACCCCTGAGCTATGCCAGCCGGGCTCATTGAATTCTTCGATGCCATGACCACACTGGTGTCCCAGGGTCCAAGTAAGCACAGCAGCCTTGATAACAAAGGCAAATATTTGCCATCCTTAGAAAGCAATACCAAACACCCAACTCCAGCACGTTTCCAGCCTTTTATATGCGGATGAACACTCCTCCTGCTTCATATCTGCCTGCTGAACATCTGCTTTTGTTCTGTTTTTAAAATATATTTTACTGATTTTTTTACAGAGAGGAAGGGAGAGGGATAGAGAGTTAGAAACATCGATGAGAGAGAGACATCGATCAGCCGCCTCCTGCACACCCCCTACTGGGGATGTGCCCGCAGCCAGGATACATGCCCTTGACCGGAATCGAACCTGGGACCTTTCAGTCCACTGAGCCAAACCGGTTTTGGCCGAATGTCTGTTTTATTTGTACGTTGCATGGTGTAACTCTGCTTTGATGCACAGTGACTGTTTCCTGTTATGGCCTGTATTTGCATTGAACACACACTGCAAATATAAAGAGAGAAATGGCTGGAAGAGAAACCGAGAAGAGGAGGAGGCAACGGGGGAAGAAGAAGATGAGCTCCATCCAGGGCCTCAGAGGGGCAGGGCTTAGACCTCGGAGGTGACCCCAAGAACTGCCTAGAAAGAGCAGCATCTGCACCCAGTGCTGGGGCAGAGAGCTCGGCCTTTCAGGGAACGCCCTCTCTCTGCACCCCTCCCACTCTGGGGTACAAGCCACTGACCCCTGGCACTGCTGGCCACGCCACAGCGAGGACACGGCTGTGACTGTGCTTCGGATAGGACCCCTCTCTCCGAGTCTCCTCCGGATGCTGGCACACACTCACACCCCGGAGTGAACACAGTAAGAGATGCATGGAACCTGCACTGTGACTGGTCCTGGTGGGCTTGATCACTCATACTTGGGGGGGGACCCTGAGCTATATTGTCTGAGAGATACCCCAGGGACAGCAGTGTGGGAGCAGGGGCAGGAGCACGTGCAGGGGAAGCTGAGGGACCCGTGGCCTGTCTCCCTCAGGGCTCTGCCCTGCCATCAGGCTTGGTCAACTTAGCCTCCTCACAAGTAGGCCCAGGCCCAGGCCGGGGACGAGGGGAAAAGCATCCGCCCAACTGCTGTAGGCAACGGCTAGCGGTCCCACCACATGGTCCCAGCTTCCCCATCTCTGAGCGGAGGTGATCCCAGAACCTACGTCAGAGGGCTGCCCAGAGGGTCAGACATGATGACGTGAACAGCACCCAGGATGGCTGGTGCACAAAGACAGTGCACCGGGGTCTTACAACTCTGCGCAGAGCTGCATGTGTGTGGAAGGAGCCGGGTGCTTGGGAAGAAATGCCACCAGAAGGAGGGGAGCCCGAGCAGACGCAGGAGGAGGACTCCCAAAGGGGCCGGGACGCAGCCTGCCATGCCTCCGGGGTGTTGGCACCCGCCCCGAGCAGGTGCACGGCCGCTCCGCCTGCCCCGCCGTGAGCTCCCAGGCTCCGAGACAAAAGAATGAACTCTAGACCCCGCGGCCTGAGGAGGGATGACACACATCTTGCCGGGCAGGCGGCTCTGAGGGCCCTTGTTACATTCTCGGGCCGCAGGAGAGGCCGGCGCTTGGGTTTCGGTTGATCTTGGCCTCCTCGCTGACCTGGGGCATATTTCCTCCTCCTCCTCCTCTCCTCTCCTCTCCCCCCTCCTCCCCACCTTCTCTTTCAAAAGCGTCTCAGGGCTTTTGTCAGTGAATGGCCTCATTCACGGAGCGGGGCGCGCTGACAGTTTGCAGAGCGGAATGGGCCCTTCACCGGGTGTCTAATAAACCGGCAACAAAAATAAACAGGAGGCGAGGCGTTTGGGAACGAGGGGAGGGCAGGTCTGAGAGGCGCCTGTCACCGGGATTTACCGCAGCGCCGGCCCCTCCTGGCCGCTGCTGACCCGGGTGTGCCAGAGGCCGCCACCAGGGCAGCCGGTGGGAGACCCCTCCAGAGCACCCCCGGGTGGGCGCCAATGAACGGGCCGGCGGTGGGAGAGGAGGCAGGGAAGGTGCTGGCCGCCGAGGCCCGCTGGGAGGCAAGCACAGAGAAGCAAAGAAGCCAAACCAGGCTGGGGCCCACCCCCTCCCCTCAGGATCCACACCCAGATTACCGATGGCATGACCAGATCTCGCCCTCCCCAGCCTCCTCCGCCCAGGATTTGGGTGACAATCTGGGATTAAAGGCATATTCAGGTGAATGGTTGTTCCAGTGTTAATCACCCTTCCAGGTGCACAGGGGCCCAAGACATTAACCCTCTCCTAGCGGCCCTCGCTGGGAGGGAGGGGGGAGAGTGAGGAAAGACATGCTGAGGGATGTACATCCCACAAATGCCCTTCCCTGCCCGGACAGAGGCCATTTTATGGGTGAGGGCAGGTGGAAATTCGGCAAAAACCTAGCTGAACCCCTGCTCCGCCCCAAATGCACTGAAGTGGAAGGTTCTCCAAGAAGATTCGAGCTCACTCCGGCTGGTTTGGCTCAGTGATTAGAGCATCGGCCCGAGGACTGAAGGGTCTCAGGTTCGATTCTGGTCAAGGGCATGTCCCTCAGTTGCAGGCTTGATCCCTGGCCCTGGGTCAGGGGGCATGAAGAAGGCAACCAATCAATGTCTCTCTCACCTCGATGTCTCTCTCTCTCTTTTTCTCTCCCTTCCTTCCACTCTCTCTAAAATTCAATGGGAAAAAATCTCCTCAGGTGGAGGAGGAGGAGGAGAGGGAGGAGGAAAAGGAGGAGGAGGAGGAGGAGACACATTGCAGCACCCCCATCCCTCCATTAGCACCAGCCTGGTGCTCCCAGGGTCTTAGATTTCACTCCCACTATGACCTTCACCTTCGTCCTCCAGCCACTCTCTAGCAGGATGCACGCACCTCCCTCAGCCACCTCCTCACATCGCTGCCCCGAGAACCAGGCCAAACGACTTCCAAGCACGACTTTGGCCCCGACAGGCTTTTATGTTTTGTCTCAGACAAACGTCTCAGTGGGCATCGTCTTCCTCCCAAGCTGACTGCCACCACACGCCTGTGGTCCCCTTGCGGGGAAATCCGAGGGCCTCTTCTTCACCACCTTTTCCCTCCGGAATGAGCTAAGTGGGGCAAACTGACCCTTGGCCATGGGGGCCTTCACATATGGACTTCGGTCACCCTTGCCTGCTGGCCACTGGGGGGACAGGCCCAGCACTGCTACCCTTGGGTGACAAGATGTCTGCAGACGACAGACATTTGGCTCTGCCCTCCCTCTTGCCTCTGAAGTGACTGGGAAACCCCAGAAAGCAGCTGAGAAAGTGAGGAAGACACTCTGGGGCACAGGGGTCACGGAACGACCTCTCTACCTACATGCAGGGAATTTTGCGCAGTGGGTGCTGGGTGCAAAAGGGAAAGAGGAGGGAACAGGACGGGGCGCCAAATCAGTGTCCACCGGCCTGGCCCACCCTGGGTCACCGAGCACAGAGCTGAGGCAAGAGGCAGGCCTGAGGCTAGTCAAGCACCCTTGCCCTTGGGCACAGGGCTTCCAAACTGGAAAGCTACTCTGAAGTCTGGAACCTTCCCCGGAAATCCTTTCAACCCTTAGGGACAGGAGACAACACCAAAGGTGACAGGAGAGGCCTCGGGGCTGGAAGGCAGAAACAGCGGCAGGGCCCGAGCTGTGGGAACAGATGTATGCGGGCCACAACGGTCACCATCCAGCACCTCAGACAAGGAGAACGTGAAAGTCTCGGCCTAGAGACCGAACACCATCCTAGGAAAATGGAATCCAAAGGAAAGGCCCTTGGGGGGAGGGGAGGGTGGGAGGAGGGGTGAAGAGGACAGAACAAGGAGCGAGACTCCGTGGCCACGGATCCACCTGCTGACTTGGGCCGCCCTGTAAACTCTCAGGCCCATTCTGGCCCCACCTGCCAGGCAGATCACAAACCAGCACGTGGGGTGCGGGGGGGGGGGGTGCGGTGGGCTGGAGGCAAAGGAGCTTCTGCACACGCCACACAGAGACCTCGCACAGACGCTGGGCGTGGCCCGCACAGACCTGTTCTCAAGGCCGAAGCCTGCCCTCCTTTGTCTATTCACAGGAGCCGAGGCTAAAGACCGCGTTCTCTTTGTTGATCTCAAGTGCGAAAGCGACGGAGGCAGGGCCTCCGCCAGGTCACGGGACAGTCACGTTCTCACTGTCCACGCCAACGGGGGGAGCGGGCAGCCGGAGCGCGGACCGCAAGCCGATCATTCCTGTTTCACACCAAGAATCATATGGTCCACTTTGCAGAACTAGAAGCAGGTTCTGCGTCCTAGTGGAGCCATTATTTTATTTTATTTTATTTTTTTAAATATATATTTTATTGATTTTTCACAGAGAGGAAGGGAGAGGGATAGAAAGTCAGAAACATCGATGAGAGAGAGACATCGATCAGCCGCCTCCTGCACGCCCCACAGTGGAGATGTGCCTGCAACCAAGGTACATGCCCCCAATCGGAATCGAACCTGGGACCTTTCAGTCCGCAGGCCGACGCTCTGTCCACTGAGCCAAACCGGTCTCGGCCTAGTGGAGCCATTATTAAAGTCAGTGGCTATTTCCTGAGCCCGCGCTGGGCACAGGGGTCGTGTGAGTAGTTGTGGACAGTGCACACGACAGCACATCGTAAGTGAACCCCAGGGGACCAGGCTCTGGGCCAGTCTGCAGGGCAGTCAGCCGGAAGTCAGCGTTCTCTCTAGGATGTCTGCAGCCCGCCTCTCCCCGGGGCTTCGGAAAAGAGGGGCCCCATTTCCCAGACTTGAAATCACAGAGCACATCTGGCCGAGTCCTTCTCCAACGTTCTTCTGTTAGAACCCGTCACCCGAGTGTACACTGAGGTCAGAAAGATAATCGAGAAACCGATCAACACAATTACCTGGAGGGGATGGTGGGCACAGGGCAAGAGGGGGCAGGAGGGAAGCAAGACTTTTTCTTGCAGAGCTTGGTTTTGAAGCAAATACAGTGGCACCTCGAGATACGAGTGCCCTAACATACGAGATTTTTTTTGAGATACGAGCCCTCGAGCGAGCGATTTTTGCTTTGAAATACGAGCAACATTTGAGATAGGAGTCATCGCGCGGATCGGCCGGCTGCACACGACCCACCAGTTTACCGCGACTCGAGCGTCTCATAGTTTCCCACGCCTCAAGGTTACGGAACGGATTAAACTCGTATCTCGAGGTACCACTGTACATTGATAATCTCTCCAGAAAACATAGGACCGTTTTTGAAGGTGGAAGCCCAGAATGTTTGGTGCATGATGGCGTTGTGCTGGCAGAGAAGGCGGTGGGAGGGAGGGTGAGCGCAGCCCCTACCATCTGCCCATCCTCACCTAAGGGCACTGGCGGGTCTGCCTTTGCCCTCCGCCCTGAGATGCCACTGGCCCGGCTCTGTCTTCTCTAGCTGGGACACCCCAGCCCCGGGGAGCAGGGCTCTGTCTCTGGCTCTCTCTCCCCATGAGCTGGTCAAGAAGAGTCCCACGCAACTCCGCCCAAGAAACCAACGCACCCGACCCTTTGGAAAGATTTATTTTTCATTAAAAAATAGACGTTATCTTAACATGTCCGCGTTGCGGCTTCACGGATGTCAACTCAACGAGGCAGCGAGAAAAAAACAAAACAAAAACAAGGCCGCTCAGTTCTTTCCAGCCCCCTGACCATCATCTCATCGGGGGCTTCCAAGGCACACGTGTCTTCAAGCAAACAAACTTTATTCAGAAACAACGGCAATAACGCAGACCTCCCTTCCCCCGACTCCTGCCAGCCCGCCCTCCGCAACCACCCCCCTCCACAACAACCGAAAACCTGAAATTCTCTTTTTAAAACTACAGAAGTTAAGTGCTGAGTCAGCGAGGAACCTGAGCGGGCTGCCCCGGCCCCTCGGGATCTTTCCGCTGTGCCCACTGGCTGCCCAGAGGCCGGGGCAGGGAGAGAGCTGAGGTGTCCTCCACCGTGCCAGGTGGGGTCCCCACCCAGTGCCACAGCCATCAGCGGGAGAGGGCAGGCAGTTTCAAGGCACCAGCTCCCTTTATTCAGGGCATCCTGTGGCTAGAGCATCCTTTCAGGAAGAGAGAGAGGCATAAGGCGAGTGAGTCTTCTCAGATGCTTGTGATGAAGATGCCACCGAGACCTGTTAGGAAGGAGAGAGGGAGGGAGGGAGGGACGGAGGCAGGTGTCTCTCTTCTCCTCCGTCCCTTCACCAGGCTTCGGGGTTGTTCAGCTCTCCTATCCTCCTGCCTTTTCTCTCTGTCCCCTTTTCCCCAGTCTCCCCTGCCCCCTCAAAGAGTCTTCTTTTAGCTTGACGGTGGTGGCGGGGGTTCCGGAGAGGCTACTGGCAACTCGAGGGGATGGCCCGGCGGCTCGGCCACCTCCACGGGGACGACGTGGCCGGCTTTAAGTTCCGGGGTGTCGCAGGGCTCCTCCCATCCCTGCGAGGGCGTGGGGCACTCCTGGCGCTGGGCCTGGCTGTTCATCTTCTCTTCCGCCTCGATCTCCTCCGAGGTGGGGATGGAGTTTTTCTTGGGGCGACCTTTGGGCTTGGTGGGCGCTTCCTGGCCGCCTTTAAGAACCTAGAGGGGAGACAGACGGGCGTTAGACCCCGGACAGAACTCCTTCCCGCCACTTTACCACTCCGAAGCATCCGGGTCTTTCCTTCGCAGCAGTGATGGAGTTTTGGCGAGAAGGATCTTCGACCTGTCCCCTCCATGCTACAAAGACATCTTCATCCTGGACCTGCTTGGCGCACTTTTAGTCAATATCACAGGCCTTTTGGCATTAAATAAAAAGGACCCCAAACGCATAAAAAAAGAAATCCAACTTCAATAATGAGGAAAGAAATGAAAATTAAGAGGTTAATGTGGTATCAAGGAGGTTGACAAGTAAAAAAAAAAACAAGACAATTATTTGTAGCAAGCGGGAAGATAAACACTCCCACTCCAGGGTCAACATATGTTGGGACAACTTTTTCCAAGGGAAATCTTGAGTTCAAATCAATCAAAAGTTTTAAAATGTGCATGCTCTGACACAAAAATTCTGTTTCTAATAGTTTAGCCTAAGAAAGTTATGAGAGACAAAAATTGACCGGCAAAACTATACATGCCTGGCCTGGTGTGACATGAACAAAGAGGTCATCACCACTTCCTAGTCAGGACACCTGCCTGGGTTTTGGGCTCGATCCTCAGTAGGGGGCCTATTTTCTCTCATCATTGATGTTTCTATCACTATCTCTCCCTCTCCCTTCCTCTCTGAAATATATCTATATCTATATCTATATCTATATCTATATATTATATAATAAATAATAGATATATCTACATATATATAATCTAATAAAAGGGTAATATGCTAATTAGACTGGGTCAACTGGCTATCATCCAGACATTTGATTTCCTTCCAGACAAAGCCACAGTGGTGGAGACCAGGAAGGGCAGTTGGGGGTCATCAGGCCAGCAGTGGAGGGCAGTTAGGGGGCATCAAGCCAGCAGGGGAATTGTTAGGCAGCAATCAGGCTGGCAGAAGCAGTCAGGGGCAATCAGGCAGGCAGGCAGGTGTGCAGTTAGGAGCCAGCAGTCCCAGATTGAGAGAGGGATGTCTGATTGCTGGTTTAGACCCCATCCCACTAAACTGACAGTCAGACATTCCCTGAGGGGTCCCAGATTGGAGAGGGTGCAGGCCGGGCTTAGGAAACCCCCTCCCCCATGCACGAATTTCATGTACCAGGCCTTTAAGATATATATATGTAGTTGCTGATTTCCTGGGCAGCTAGTGAGAAGGTCTAGCACAGATAATCAGGAATGGGGTACATTTTTGCTACTTATACACCTAGCTTCCTCTTCTCTTCCCCATTTGCACAAAAACTCTTTGAAGGTAAATCCTGCATCAATTCCTTGCCTTTTGCACTCCAAGCATCTAACTTCCACCTAACTCTCCATGTAGTCACTAAATATCTGACTTCCTGAAACAGCAGAAGAGTACCCCTGGGTGCTGAATTATAAGAATGAATGTAGTAATTTGATAAACAATAGTCCTTAAAAAAACAAATACAGCTTTATTGAGATATAATTCACATACCATCCATTTCATCCATTTCTGGTGTACAATTTAGTGATTTTTTTAGTATAGTCACAGAATGTGCAACTGTCACCAGAATCCAACTTTAGAACATCTCATCACTTCCAAAAGAAGCCCCATCCCCAAGAGCAGACACTCTCCATTTGTCCACAACTTCTGCCCTCCCTCCCCCAACCCTGTTTCCTGCCTCTACAAATGTGCCTATTCTGGACATTGTATATGAATGGCATCATATATCATCCTTGTGACTGGCTTCTTTCACTTAGCAAAGTGTTTTCAAGGTTCATCCATGTTATAGTACATATCAGTATCTCATTCCTTTTAATGGTCAAATGCTAACCATTGTATGGATAGACACATTCTGTTCACCCATCCATCAGTTGATGGACACGGGTTGTTTCCACCTTCTGTCTATCATGAATAATGCCTCTGTGAACATGGATGTGCACATATCTGTTCAAATCCCTGCTTTCACATCTTTTGGGTATATACACAGAAGTGAAATTGCTGGCTCACATGGTGACTCCATGTTTAACATTTTGAGGAACTTCCACGCTATTTTCCAAAGCAGCCACACCATGTTATAGTCTGGTCAGCAGCACACAAGGATTCTAGTCTCCACCTGAGGATTCTAGTCTCTACCTGATGATTCTAGTCCTCCACCTGAGGATTCTATTTCTCCGCATCCTCACCAGCACTTGTTATTATGGTGCTTTTTTTCTTTTCTATTAAACCCATCCCAGTGGATGTGAAGTGGTATCATTGTTTTGATTTGCATTTCCTTGATGATGAATGACGCTGAGCATCTTTTCATGGGCCAGTTGCCTATCTTCTTTGGAGAGATGTCTATTCTAATCCTTTGCCCATTTTTAAATGTGACTGTGCTTTTATTATTGAATTGTAAGAGTTCTCTATTTGTTCTGGATACAGGCCTCTGACCAGGTACAAGGTTTGTAAACATCTGCAAGTTGCCTTTTCCCCTTTCTTGAATGTCCTTCACAGCACAAAATATGTTGACTTTGCCGATGTCCAATTTCTTCTCTCTCTGGTTATTTATGCGTCGGGTGTTATATCTAGGAAGGTTTTTGCCTCACCCAAGGTCATGAGTATTTACTCATACCTTTTCTTTTAAAAGAGTTTTATTGTTTTAGCCTGCACACTTAGGTCTATGATTCATCCCGAGTTCATTTCTGAGTGCGGTATGAGGAAAACCATAAGTTCTCAACAAACACCACCTTTCAGCCGGGAATCCGCCCAACCGCGGTGCGTTCCACCAAAGCACACAGCATTGAAGGGCACCTCTAACAAGGCGGAGATGTCGACAGAAAGAGCCCGCTTTGGGGGAGAGAAGGCATCCCGGGTGTGTTTTTCTCCCCCGTCAGTGTCAGTATCTGATGTTGATTTCGGCGCAGCCTGTTGAAAGCGCCTCGCCTGTGCCAAGATGGAATTTACATGTTGAAAGCAGCTCCCCTCGGTATGAAAGAGGTTACACAGAGCGAAGGCGCCCCGTGGAGCAATCCTGTTAGAAAAGGGCAAGTCTACGGAAGCCACCTAATTGGCAAAAGAAAGTCCGGCCCAGCAATTAGGGAACACCGCCCACGCGGCTTGGATCGACCCACCTGGCTGTTTTCATACATACATCACACACACACGCACACACGCACACGCACGCACTTTAAAACAATCACACCATTTTCTAAATGGAATAAAGCACGCCCGTGCCAGCAGTAATTAGGAGACAGATACCTACACTCTTGGCTGCTTTCCACGCTCAGCCTCTGGCCCTGCCTCCCCAGCACACCTGACACGCAATTATCTCACCACCGCCCCACACCAGGAGCTGCACGTTCTCATGCACCCCGTGGCCCTTCCCCCGGGACTCCTACTCCCCCCCAATTATTCCCAGAGCCTCGTTTCGTCTCCTCGGCCCTGCGCGGGCAGACAAACCCATTGCACACAAGGTCCCGTGTCTCGGGGGGAAAACACCGAACACACCATCTCCTTCCTGGTGGCCACGCCCAATGACAGACCTCCTCCCAGCTCTGCCACTAGATCAAATGGCCTCTTGCTAAGGACGTCAGGATAAGGCCTTGCTTCCTGTGTAAGGTGTTTAGGTGAGGAACAGGCAGGTCGACTAGCAAGCCCAAAACATCAGCACAGAGAAGGGCCTTCTACCTCCCCCATTATTTGGACAGGAACCTGAGCTGAGCAGGCAGAGGTGGTTCATCACCGTCAGAGAGCGAGCCCAGGGCAGGGCCAAGATTTGAACACAAAACCCCTGACCACTGGAGTCTAACACCCTTCCCAGGACGTCCCTGTGCGTAACGTGCGAGGGATACGGAAAACGTGCCGCTGTGATTTCTGACTTTCCAGTGTTTACCTGCAGTTTCCTGACCTCCCAGCAGAGCCACAGGCTCATTAGCGAGAGAGCTCTGTGCTCTTTTTCTCGAAGTTTCCCTGCAGCTCTAAGGGAAAGGGGAACCGCGTAACTCACAGCTGAGTCCACAGAGCTGGGAAGCAAGTTCAGATTCTCCGGCCTGAGTCTCTTCCCAGGACACGGCTCAGCGGGCTTTCTCCTCTTAGAGGGGAGACATTTTCCCCACGTCACAAGCCCTGGCGCTAAGGAGCGGACAGGGTGCAGCTGGTTGGCGTGTGGGGAAGCAGGAACCACAAACACCTGGGGCTGCGCTTAACCGGAGTCCCAGAAGCTGGGTTATCTCTCTGGCCGCCAAAAGTCTGGGTTCTCTGGAGATGTGAATTGCATGGATAGGTGAATAATTTTTAATAAAAATAATAACAGCCTGCCGAAACTGGTTTGGCTCAGCGGATAGAGCGTCAGTCTGCGGACTGATGGGTCCCAGGTTTGATTCCAGTCAAGGGCATGTACCTTGGTTGCAGGCACATCCTCAATAGGGGGGCGTGCAGGAAGCAGCTGATCAATGTCTCTCTCTCATTGATGTTTCTAATTCTCTATCCCTCTTCCTTCCTCTCTGTAAAATATCAATAAAATATCTTTAAAAATAATAATAATAACAGCCTAGCCAGCGTGGCTCGGTGGTTGAGTGTCAACCTATAACCCAATGCCCGCGTTGTGGGCTCGAACCCCAGTGAGGGGCATGCAGGATGCAGCCGATCAATGATTCTTTCTCATCATTGATGTTTCTCTCTCCCTCCCCCTTCCTCTCTGACGTCAATACAAATATATTTAAAATGATAATAATGTCAATTATAGAACTTGTATGCATTTATGCATAACCCATGGACACTGATGATAGGGTGGTGAAGGCATGAGGTGCAGGGCGGGGCAGGTTAGCAGAGGTCAAGGGGGAAAAAGGGGGACATGCAATACTATTAACAATAAAGATTTGAAAAATGATAAAATAAAAACAATAATAATGAGAAGAAGAGTAGCAATTCATATTTCTCGGTCATGTACTATGCAGCAGGCGCTGTTCGAAGTTTTACAAGGATTAGCTTGCCTTTTAAGGAATATACAGTACAGTGGTACCTCGAGATACGAATTTAATTCGTTCCATAACCTTGAGGCGTGGGAAACTATGAGAGGCTCGAGTCGAGATAAACTGGTGGGTCGTGTGCAGCCGGCCGATCCGCACGATTACTCCTATCTCAAATGTTGCTCATATTTCAAAGCAAAAATCGCTTGCTCGGCGGCTCGTATCTCCAAAATCTCGTATGTTAGGGCACTCGTATCTCGAGGTACCACTGGTATTAGGCTTTTACTGATGAGAAAACAGGTACCCAGAGGTTAAGAAACCTGCACAAGATGACACAGAGGGCAAGTGGTAGCAATTTCACGGAATGGTTGGCTATCCGGAGACCTCCACCTCGAACGTTGAGGATGCGACCCGTCCAATTCTGTGACTGGTTGAGGAAGGTTGTATCGGGGTCCCCTCCCAGAGCCCAGTTCTGCCTGCGTCGTATTTCAAAGCCAAAAGAGACCACTGGGCATGACGCTCTGGCGCCTGTTGCAAAACCCTAGGAGTCCTGCTGGAACGAAAGCTGAACCGAGCCGGAATAGAGCGTCCCAGCTCGTGTGCAAGGCCGCGTTTACCCAACCCGCTACAGGTTACCCACGCCGGCCGGTAAAAACTCGTCAGAGATGCAATCTCGAGTTTTGGCAGCGCGGCTCTTGGCAGCCGTGCAAATAGCTCTGAGAATCGAGTGCTAATCTTTTTCCAGTTCCAATTAGGTTACTAGCCTTGAGACATCTTTATTACCCAATTAGCTTTTTCTTCCCTCCCCAGTACCTGAAGAGACGATAGCCTTGAAAGCGTTTCACCAGGAAAACTGCGTGAAGCAACGAGGAGCCCAACGCTGTTCTGGGGGAGTCGGAGCTCTGACCCGAGACTCAACAATAGCCCTCACGCTTAACCCCCGGCCATTGTGGGCTTGAACCCCCAATGAAGTCCTTCGAGTGCCCCCCCATACTCCTGTCCCCTTCTTCCGCCTGTGACACTCTTCGCACCTTGACCTGGCACCTGTCTATCCATCCACTAGTACCAACTCAGATGGCGCCTCTTCCATGCCCGCCCTCCTCTGTACACCTCTGAGTCCCGCAAATGCATCTGCTGTGGCCCTGATCGTCGTGTATAACTACTAGTTTGCGGGTCTGTGTCCCTCACTTGACCGAATACCTTTTCTAATCTTGCTTTTTAAAGATTTTTTTGTTGATTCTCACCTGAGGATATTTTTCCATTGATTTTTTTTTTGAGAGAGTAGAAGGGAGGGGAAGAGACAGAGAGAGAAACATCAGTTGTAAGAGAGACACATCAATTGGTTGCCTCCCGCATGCACCCCGACCAGGGCCAGGAAGAGGAAGGTTGGATCTAGGGGTCCCCTCCCAGAGCACAATTTGAGCCCGCAACCTAGGTACATGCCCTTGACCAGAATCAAACCCGGGACCCTTCAGCACGCAGGTTGATGCTCTACCCACTACGCCAAACTAGCTAGGGCTCTAATTTTATGTTTTAGGGGGTGGGTGCGTGTCTTATCTTGACACCTCTACTGCCTGTGCTCAGTGAATGGCTGCTGAAGTTAACTGAAAACGTGGCACTTTCGTCTCCTCAAGGGACTCGAGTATGGCTGGCCTGAGGATTGCCCTCTGAGGTTCAGTCTGCTCAGTGCCTTCCATCTTGTTCTGTACGGCGCTGATAGCCATCAGTCACCAGCTGGTGAAAAACAAGTGACGTCAGAGGCCAGGGTACACGCGTGGTCCCACGGGCACTGGGCGGTGCTGGCAGAGGTGGCAGGCTGTCGGTTCCCTAATCATCTGACTCATGAAAGATGGCTGATAACCGATTTAAACAATGCCTCTGCCACGCCGGGGACACTGATTTTCCTGGCGATGATTGATGGGGCAGGAGGTGGGTGGTGGAAGTTGCACAGAAAGCAGCGAAGGGACTTGCCCAAAATCGGCCAGGGAGGGGCAAGCCTGGGAACGGAGTCTCTGACTCCCAAACCTGATTCGTCCGGAGATACTCCCCCAAAGGTTCCCGCCATCAGTCTCCAGGGTGCCTTAGCGTTCTAGAAATTTTAGAGCAACTACCTATTCAACTGGATCCCCCTCATCCTTCAATTTCAACTTCTGCCTGCAACTGTCCCCAATACATCTCTTCAGAACTCTTATGGGTCTATTACATCTTTAAATAAACAACCAGCACTTCATTAAAATGTCATCCCTAACTGCTTCCTGGACCTTGATTCTCCAACGAGATCATAAATTCCACAAAGGGTTATATTTGATTTCTGTACTTCCTCCAGTGCCTAGCATAAGGCATGGTTCACAAGAGATGCTAATTGCATGTGTGTTGAATCATGCGATCCATGTTTGTACATGCAACTGGCATCTCCACCTCATTTGGAGAGCACTGCATGAGCCGAAGATCCTTCCACTCACAAGGCCAGGACCCCCCAAAGGAAATGATGAACTTCGCCCCGGAGTTCCTTTCAGGATATATATTAAATGCTACCTTCTTGCCTTTTTTTTTTTACTTTTTCCATGAATATTCATTTGTGCTTTATTTACTTATTTTTCTCATTGTTAGCAGGCATGGCAAGATTATTCGACAAAAATAGAAAATTGAGAAAAATGTCTTAATATCTATCACCTATGGGAAAATACCGCTTGAAAACGAGGTTGGGGGATGGGTGGGAAATGCTTAGTTATTCGGTAAAGGTGAAAGACTTCATATTCCAACACTTAAAACAACCAGGAACTATGGCTTGTGACCAGATAGGGTAGCAAGTTAGAAGGTCACCCCGGCAGCCCTGGTCCACACGAGAGGAGAAAGGGCCAGGTCAGAGGCCCTGCCGTACCTGGTCTCTGAGGAATGGAACAGAGATTCTTCCCACCCTCAGCCAGCCCTGCCCCTTTCCTCTGGGCTTTGACCTGGTCCCTTGTGGTTTACAAAACCGGAAATGAAACACTCAACTACTTTGGAAAACTATGATTTAACATGACTCTAAAAAGAAGAGGGAGTAAACTACTATGAAAACTGAGTTCCTCAAATGCAGATGTTTATTCTTTCCTTTAGTGATATCTACTCTCATAAGTTCTTTTAAAAAGCAAAGATGGGCTTGGCTGGCACAGCTCAGTGGTTGAGCGGTGACCCATGAACCAGGAGGTCACGGTTCGATTCCCAGTCAAGGCACATGCCCGGGTTGTGGGCTTGATCCCCAGGTGTGGGGCATGCAGAGGCAGCTGACCAATAATTCTCTCTCATCACTGATGTTTCTATTTCTCTCCCTCTTTTCTGAAATCAATAAAAATATATTTTAAAACTAAAATAAATAGAGCATTGGCCTGTGGCCTGAAGGGTCCCAGGTTCGATTCCATTCAAGGGCATGTACCTTGGTTTCGGGCACATCCCCAGTGGGGGGCGTGCAGGAGGCAGCTAGCTGATCGATGTTTCTTGCTCATTGACGTTTCTGACTCTCTATCCCTCCCCCTTCCTCTCTGTAAAAAAAAAAAAAAAATCAATAAAATATATATTAAAAAAATAAATAAAAAACAAAAATGGATGGGCTCATTAGCCAGCCACTAGATCAGTATCAGGCGACGGCAGTCATTCTGCCACCCGCATCAGAGAAACGCGAGTGCTTGTTAGTGCACATTCCCATCCCGTCCTGCGACAGGGAATCAGCGTCCTGGGAGGGGCCTGGGTTCTGCATTGTCACCTGCTCCCCAGGTCACTCTGGGGCCCACTGACGTCTGAGAGTCACTGCCTGAGAGGACGCCCGGCTATGGGAACAGATGTGCCCTACATGTCATTATAAACAAAGAGCCCTGACGTCTATTCTTAGCCGCTGGTGGGAGACGGAAGGAAGTTCTTTGAAAAGGCGAGCAGGTGGGGTTAAATCTAGCAACTGAGAGGCCTGTGGGCTTTCGCTTTCTGTTATTTCTAAAGGAACCTAGAAAAGAACAGCCTTCTGATCAGGAAATCCAGGGCAGGAGGAATGGCTAATCCTTCTGCTCACACAGCCTGCCTCCCAGCCAGCGCCATAAAAGGCCTTCCAACCCCATGAGCCCGAACCGCATGGTCCTTCCTGCCTTCTTCCCAGGGAAGGATTCGTTCGGCCATGGCGGGCTCGTGGTTAGACTCGCTCTCCGCTCTCTTACCATTTTCTTCCATTTCATGCGGCGATTCTGATACCACGTCTTCACCTGCAGTTGAGTGAGTCCCAGAGACTGCGCCAAGTCCAACCTGGAAGGCAAAAGGCACACAAGAAAGATGAGGAAGAAGAGAAAGGGCGGTGGAGGGCGGGGTCCTGGCCACGGGTTCCGGGCACTGCTGCCGAAATTCAGACCGTCCCCATTGAAAACCAGTTCTTCCTCAGAGAGCTTTGCTTTCCCTCCAAAAATCCCACATTTGAAACTCTGGGAAGCTAGAGACGCATGTCCATGCCCGAGGACTGTCTACATGGGATCTGCAAAGAATTTCTGCGTCTTCATTGCAAAGTCCTTTTCCCGCAAAGGCTGACTGTCTTTACTCTGATTCTGTACAAAATGACTGAGAATCCAAAGGTAAAGTCGGATTTTCCTAAATGGAATCGCACTCATCATTCCAGATCCGGCTCAAGTCCCACCTCCTGCAGGCGAGCCTCCTGGACACCCTCCCCTGGGCCAGCCGCCACCCAGGTGGCTCCAGGTTCTCAGCTGGTCTCTTCTTGCTTCACCTCACTTATTGCTGCCTCCCCAACTCAACTGCCAGAGCAGAGGATGTCCTCTGCCTCTTTCGTAACCACGAAGGTGCCTATCGCGTTCTAAATCCAGAACTGTGCCTCGCACACACTTTCTGACAGGCTCCTTGCAGCTTCCCTGAATTGTCATAATGCCAGATCCCACCCCCCAAAACCACACATTAAATCTGCAGCCCCTCCTCCTTCCCATTCTCCTGACAACCCTGGTTCTGCATTTCTTCGTAGCCTTCTGAGAAGTCTCGAAGGTCAAAACTATTCCTGAGAAATGTGCAGTTGGAGTGATTTCCAGCAACACAGCAATTGTTGCCTAGGTACCACAGTGCCTAGGTTATGTGCTAAGCCCCTGACATGTGCTGTCGTATTTATTCCTTTCATAACACTGTGGATTAGGTATAATTATTCGCATTTTACAGACAGAGAACTGAGGCTCAAAGAGATCAGAATCTCTTTGAAACCATGGCCAAACCCTCACAGCTGCCTGTTTTTATGAATAAAGTTTTATTGGAACACAGATATGCTCATTCGTTCAGATACTGTCTACGGATACTTTCATGCTACCACCTCTGAGTTGAGTAATTGTGAAAAAGACCACAGGCCCATAAAGCGTAAAATATTGACTCCCTGGCCTGTACAGAAAAAATCTGCTGACCCCCGGGAGATGATCCTACAGTAAGAGGTGGAGCCAGGATTCAAATTTACGTACATCTGCTGAAACCGGTTTGGCTCAGTGATAGAGCGTTGGCCTGCGGACTGAAAGGTCTCAGGTTCGATTCCGGTTAAGGGCATGTATCCTGGTTGCTGGCACATTCCCAGTAGGGGGCGTGCAGGAAGCGGCTGATTGATGTCTCTCATCGATGTTTCTAACTCTCTATCCCTCTCCTTTCCTCTCTGTAAAAAAAAAAAAATCAATAAAATATATTTTAAAAAAATTTACGTACATCTGACTTATACGCCTCCTCTTGTATTGGAGCTCACCTCTACCACATTTTTTTTCATGCAAGTTAGCTCTGTCTCAGGGAAGCTCTGTTTGTTTTGTTTTGTTAATCCTCACCGGAGGGAATTTTCCCCTCATTGAGTTTTAGACAGTGGAAGGGAGTCGGGGAGACAGAAAGAGAAACATCAATGTGAGAGACACACACCAATCAGTGTATTCTGCACACGCCCTAACCTGGGACCAGGGATTGAGCCTGCAACCAAGGCATGTGCTTCTGACTGAAATGGAACCTGAGACCCTTCAGTCTGCAGGCCAATGCTCCAACCACTGAGCAAACCAGCCAGGGCCGAAGGGAAGCTCCTGTTTCGGTGAGGAAAGTGCAGGGTGGAGCAGCCAGCCGAGTGGAGCCTGTGAACCTGGACTTGTGTTGCTGAGAACCCAGGTCTGGCGGGGCAACAGCGGGAAGAACCACCTCAGAGCCCACACTCGTTGCCCTGTGGTGCCAGGCCTGCTCAGGGAGCCGGTGTGGGCCTCCGAGACAGCGCCCTGGGCCGCGCACCCTAATGACAGCGTACACAGAGACCACCCTTCTGGAGACGGGGTTTCTGAGGAGTGCTGTTTGTGGAGCTAAGTTCTATTATCTCACACAGGCGGGGGAGTCTCAGGTGTTATTCTCAGCTGCACCTTCCTCCACCCGAGGGGTAACGAGCACCCTCAGGAAGAGCAGTAGGTGCAGGCGCCAGGAAGGTTCCACGTGCTAACTCTTGCTGTGGCTGCCCAGCCCCTGCTGTGATGAGAGTGCACAATTTAAATCTCCAATAATGGCCTGGCTGGTGTTCTCAGTGGTTAGAGCGCCAGCCTGTGCACCAAGGGGGCTTGTATCCGGGTCGCAGGTCTGATCCCTGGCCTTGGTCAGGGATGTGTGTCTCTCAGATGGAACTCTCTCTCTCTCTCTGTTTCTCTCTCTCCCTCTGTGCCAGACCGTCCTTCCTCCCTCCTTCTCTCCCTCCCTTCATCCTCTCTGGAAAATCACTGGGAAAGATATCCTCAGGCGAGAATTAACAAAAATAAATAAATAAATAACAAAAATAAAATAAATTAAGTACAGTGGCACCTCAATATAAGAGTTTAATTCGTTCCGCAACCTTGAGGCGTGGGAAACTATGAGACGCTCGAGTCGAGGTAAACTGGTGGGTCGTGTGCAGCCAGCCGACCCGAGCGATTACTCCTATCTCAACTGTTGCTCGTATTTCAAAGGAAAAATAGCTCGTATCTCAAAAATCTCATATGTTAGGGCACTCGTATCTCGAGGTACCACTGTCAATCTCCAACAATAAAAGCAGTCTTCCTTCAAAGGTCTTCAGACCCTGTCCTAACCCCACATTCAGGATTAAATTCTGCTCATCCCGGTAAAAGGGCTCCTGGAAGCTGACAGTGTCATGAAAAGCAGTTTACAGCCTGAAGCTAATCAACGCCCAGCGCCAACGGCAGGCGCTCAGCTCTCCCCACGGAGGAGGCTCTGCTTTCCCAGCAGCCACTCGGGAAGAACACAGTGGCCACCCCAGGACT
Organism: Lasiurus borealis; assembly: GCA_004026805.1. NCBI lineage: Eukaryota > Metazoa > Chordata > Mammalia > Chiroptera > Vespertilionidae > Lasiurus > Lasiurus borealis. The sequence goes on from PVJN01017747.1 coordinate 35,082, forward strand.
TCTGGCCTCCCTGGAGCCGGGTCCCCCCCACCCGGGCTCTCCTGGTGCCTCCGGAACCGGGGGGGTCCCTGGAAGCCATCAGGTGCGTTCGCCAGTGGAAGGTTCAGCGCCCAGCCCTGCCGCCACGTCAGCAGACGGGTTAGCTCACTTGGGAAAAATGCACCCTTGGCCCGCTCTGGCTGGAGAAACACTTCACTGTCATCGGCCTGCTCTCATTACCTGCCACCGTTACAAATGCCCGCTTCCCTGCACAGTCACTTAAACGGGGTCACCTAGGAAACCGGAGAAACAAACAGTGCGGGCTGGGGAGCGAGCTGTGGGCGGAGGCCGTGCTCATGGCCCTGGTCACGTACGGAGGTGAGGGGCGTCGGAGAGGGCAGGTGAAGGCGGCAGCTGCGATGCCAGCCGGCAGGCTCATCAGTCCTGTGCAGGCCACCTGAGAGGCGCCTGGGCAGGTAGCAGGAAGCCCTTGATTGGGAACTACTGTTTCTGTTTAAAAACCCTCTGACTTCTAGCCGAAACCGGTGTGGCTCAGTGGATAGAGCGTCGGCCTGCGGACTGAAAGGTCCCGGGTTTGATTCCGGTCAAGGGCACGTACCTTGGTTGCGGTCACATCCCCAGGAGTGGGGCGTGCAGGAGGCGGCTGATCGATGTTTCTGTCTCATGGGTGTTTCTAACTCTCTATCCCTCTCCCTTCCTCTCTGTAAAAAATCAATAAAATATATTTTAAAAAGAAAAAGAAAATAAAAAAATAAAAACCCTCTGACTTCTAGAAAGTAAGCTGACCATGTCACCTGTGCACCTTGAAGGCCTTTCAATATGCCACCCCGCAGTCCATGAAAAATGGTGCCCACTCACCTGGTTGCTCAGGTATGTGAGGGTCTTCATTACATGCTGGGCATGAATGCTGCTTGTTGGTACCCCGAAATCCCATGTACTGATCCCCAATACACAGACCCGTCTCCACTGTCCCTCCCACAATCACGTCCAACCAGAACTCACTCTTTGTCTGCAAAACCCACTCTGTCCTCCACCTTCCAACTTCAGGTCACGGTGCCCCTATTTCCCTGGAGACCCCATCCAGGAACCCTGAAATTCTCAACCCCGTTTCTCTTCCTCCTGGTCTATTCTGTCCCTCCCGCCTTCAAAATGGTTATCCAACCTCTCCTCTTCTTTCTCCTCTCCTCTCCTCTCCTCTCCTCTCCTCTCCTCTCCTCCCCTCTCTTCTCCTCTCCGTTTCCACCGTGACCCCCTTCTCTCAGGTCTTCAGGAACTGTCCATAGACTCCCGGGTCTCCCCTCTCTCATCAATCCTGTAAGGTGGCACTGGTGCGAGGATTAGAAAATGCAAATCCGGCCATGTCACTTCCAGCGCTGACTGGCTGCCGATGGACGGCCTGCACAGCACAGTACACGGCCTTTGGCGAGGTTCTTCTCCCTTCTGCAGCCTCACCCCCCACCGCACCCCTATTCACCCCTTAAGCTGGAGATGTCCTGACCACGTGCAGCTCCCTCAACTTGCCCAGGGAGCATGCTTCTCTCCCTCCTGCAGCGAGAGCTCTTCTTCAATGCTGCCTCCTCTGAGGAGCCTTCTCTAACTAGGACACACTCAGCAGCGTCTCTGTTCCTGCCACCCTGAGCCACACACAACCTGGCGCCAGCGTCCCTCTCACTGGGGTCTAGTATGACAGTCACTTCCTCTGGGTTATAGCACGACAGTCATCTCCTCAAGAGCAGGACTCTTGTCTCCTGCTTCCTTCCCACAGTGCCCGGCACAGGGGACCCTCAGCACACAGCTAGTGGCTGCTCCCCGAATGGAATCAGTCAACACCTTCTCTCTCAGTCAGAGATGTGCGTTTAAATGTTTACCCAGCAGCTGCTAAAGAGCTCAAGAGAAGCACTGGCGGTTCCTTCCTTTTCTCCTGGAAAACACTCCCAATAAAAACCAGCTCAGCCAAAACCGGTTTGGCTCAGTGGATAGAGCGTCGGCCTGCAGACTGGAAGGTCCCAGGTTCGATTCCAGTCAAGGGCATGTATCCTGGTTGTGGGCACATCTCTAGTAGGGGGCGTGCAGGAGATGGCTGATCGATGTCTCTCTCTCATGGATGTTTCTAACTCTCTATCCCTCTCCCTTCCTCTCTGTAAAAAAAAAAAATCAATAAAAATATATTTAAAAAACAAACAAACAAACAAACAAGCTCAGCCAGCTCCAGCGTGAGTGTGAGGGACAGGACGAGACACACACACTCGTGGGTATTTTGCGGTTTAGATGCTCAGTTAAAGCAAGAGGCCCAGGCTGCAGCCTCTGCGTAAAGCGGGGGTCACAGCCCCCTCCTCTGGACCTCAAGTTTAGAGAAGGGGATCTAACCCAGGTCCTTTTAGCGCCTCTGACTTGCTACCCATCCTACGCGCCAGAACATGGGACAGCTCTTCAGCCCGATCCATCCAGCCCGTCCACCAGGAGCTGGACCGTGAGGAGAAGGCTGAGAGCGTGGATCCCCACTCCCCACCTAGGCCCACGGCCTCTGGTCCTGGGCGCGAGTGACTGCACAAATCAAGCCTGCTCCCCCGCCGAGAGTCTGGGCAACCGTCTACTGACCATCCCCTTCCTGCTCACCCCGGAGTGGTTCAGTGGAAACAGGGAGAGGCAGTGAGAGCACCAGTCCGGCAGCAGGCAGGTCCCTATGGGTTGGCCGTCCCACCAGGGCTGAGACGCAGGCCAAGGACCAGACCCTGCCATAGTGTCCTGCATGTCCCCGTCTCTGTGCCCGGGCGTGCCATGGCGTGAGCCAACGCAGTCTCCCTTCTCTGGACCCCCGCCTGCGGCCAGCCTCGCCCCGCGCCCTCACCTGTCTGGGGTGGACAAGTACTTCTGCTTCTGGAACTTCTTCTCCAGGCCCATGAGCTGCAGCTCCGTGAAGATGGTGCGGCTGCGGCGGGGCTTCTTCTGCCGCGGGGTGAGCTGCTCCGTCTCCGACTCGCTGCTGCCCGGAGCCTCGCCGCCCGGGGCCTCCGCGGGGGCCGCCTTGGCCGCGGGGTGGCGGGGCAGCGTCTGGGCGATGCCCGGGGCGGCGGCGGGGACCAGGTGAGAGATGACCGTGGGCTGCCGCGTGATCACCGAGAGGAGGGGGTACGCCCGGAGGGAAGTGGGGCCTGGAAGACAAGCGGGGAGGCGGTCGGTCACCCAGGGAGCCGGGGTGGAAGGGGTTCAGGCCCCCCAGAGGACCACATGCTGAGTCTCTGCCTGGCGGGGCCTCCAGATGGAAAGGAGGGAGGGGAAGCAGCAGCATCTCAAGACCTGCAGTGGCCGGTGGGCAGCAAGCGTGCAGAGGCGCTCAGCCTCGTGAGGGAGAACATTCGAGGCCCTCACGGCCAGACGCACCTGGGTTGTTTGTTTTTAAATATATATATTTTATTGATTTTCTACAGAGAGGAAGGGAGAGGGATAGAGAGTCAGAAACATCGATGAGAGAGAGACATCGATTAGCTGCCTCCTGCACACCCCACACTGGAGATGTGCCCGCAACCCAGGTACATGCCCCCGACCGGAATCGAACCTGGGACCTTTCAGTCCGCAGGCCGACGCTCTATCCACTGAGCCAAACCGGTCTTGGCAGCACCTGGGGTTTTAAGGGACTCTCCCCCTCAACTTCCTGTCTTTTGAACCCCTGACTCACGGTTTCAGAGACATGGGTCAGTAGGATCGGGCAAGGGAAAAAGTAGTCGGAAAATGCTAGAACCACACACTTGAGAAAGCCAGCCTAGATCCGCGAGAGACAAACTTCCTCGAGCCTCCCTGTGGTTTTTATAAAAGTCCCTGGTTGTACAGAGACAGGTTTGGCTCAGTGGATAGAGCGTCGGCCTGTGGACTGAAGGGTCCCAGGTTCAATTCTGGTCAAGGGCATGTACCTGGCTTGGGGGCACATCTCTACTGTGGGGCGTGCAGGAGGAGGCTGATCAATGTTTCTCTCTCATCGATGTTTCTGGCTTTCTATCCCTCTCCCTTCCTCTCTGTAAAAAATCAATAAAATATATTTTTTTTAAAAAAAGGTCCCTGGTCATAACTCTGAATGCTTCCTGAGAACCCCATAGACCCAGAATCATAACATTTTTCAGACCTGGAAGGAGGCTTTGTGGTTATTTAGTTCAACTGGCTCATTTCAGAGGCAAAGAAACAGTCTCGTAAAGACGGAAGGACTGGCCTATGGTCGCAGAGCTTGGAACATACGATTCAGGGGTCAAACCAAGTTCTTCTGGCTTTGAAGTCCGGTGCAGTCATCACCACATCTTGAGTCACATGGATAGCTCCTTTAGAAGTGGGGGAGGGGTGTGCGGCCAGGTGATTTTAATTCACATGAAAAAGCGGACACCTTATGACCTGCTGCCTGCAGCATGGTGTTATGGAGGGTTCTGAGGCTGGGTCAGAGCTGGCTGAGGGGAGCGCTGAGATTGAGGTTGATTAGTGCTGACATGCAGGGGGCAGATGGTATGGTGTCAGACATGCCAGTTATGCGACACTCCCGCTTTAGGAATGTCAAGGTGAGGGCACTTTACTGCCCAAAAATAGGTTCTGTCTATAAAGTTCAAGTAACAATGCTCTTCCTCTTCATGATTCCATCCTATCGGGTTTTACATCTTTTAAATGTAAGTCATGGCCTCAGTTTTGTCATTCAGATGCTGAGTAAAAGCATATCATTCCAGAGTGCTTCAAACTCTAACACTCTGGTGCCACAGAAGTGTCTGTCATCCATGCCCGTCTTGAAGACTCAGGGGCTGCCTCCCGCCCCTCCAGGGACTCGGGCCAGCCCTGAAGGCTCACAGGAGGGCAAGGCAGGCACCTGGGCCCACAGCTCTCACACCGGTTCTGGGCTCAAACCCTCGAACACCACGAAGCACCAGGTGCTACTTATGTCCTCTCTTCCCTCTGGGCTGGCGTTTCCCTTCTTATTCCTCCCTAGGCTCCTGTTTGGGACTCGGCCATCACTGTCAAAACAGATG